>CM032629.1:1334030-1405645 GCA_019097785.1 Fraxinus excelsior | reverse complement strand
CTCCTATGAATTTTCAAAAATCATATTAAACGAACTCTAAGAACAACTTATAAAATGTCAAATATGTTTTTACCGAAATTGTGGTCAAGTTAAAGAACCAAACAAGTGTGGTTGGGACTGATGTCAAGTCCCAATTAACATAATTATGGGAGACACTGAAATGTGAGGACAGAATTGAGAATAATTTGGTGGGACATGCCCAGTAGCATCTATAAACGTTGTAGTATCCGTCCATTATTAATTTTTTGTGGTTGTCTATGATCAAAACAATTATACTTGTCCCTCGACATCTCGTGCAAAATTGTCAATTTTTTTCCTTTTTTAAAGTTCACGAATGGCAATTTGGAAGGAACGTATTGAGAAGACGTTTTCTTTTTGGATAAATTGCATCTAGGGTCGTAAACCATTCAAAAATGCCATAGAATCTTTATTTATTATTATTTTTTTCTCATTTTGTGGCTCCTTATTCCCAAACTTTAAAATTAATATGCAACACGGTTGAACGGTTTCATCCAAGAGACTGTCCGTTGATCCGAAAGTCACTCATCGATCAAAATTTGACCAATCTAAGGAAGGAAAGATAGTTCTTTTTATGTTATCACTTGTATAGAATTAAAATTAAAAATAAAAACAAACAAATAAAAAGAGAACTCAAAAATCTTAAAACAAATTTTTTTTATTTTTTTATTTTAAAAACAATAGTATTTTATCTTCTCCACTTACTCCCACCCTATCCCTACCTACCATTGTCACCATCAACCCACTCCAACCCATTCCCACCACCCAAACACCAGAGATTTGGTCTTCGAGTAGGATAGGGGTGGTGGCGGTGGTCATTGGGAATGGGGTAGCTAGAGGTGGCAAGGTGGATGAAGATGAACTCTCTCTCTCTCTCAACGGATTCTTTTGAATTAAAATCATCTAAAAGTCCTCGTGTTTTCCATTTTATGCAAACGTACTAAAACTAAAAGTTTGGGACTCCGCGATACTTTTTAAAAGGTTTGGAAACCAGATAAGATTTATCTTTTTTAGTTAGTTTTGTGTTGTTTAAAATAAGGTTGGAATTGGCTTTTTAATGAGAAATTTTGATTAGCTGGCGTTTATTCGACACAAAATGAATTTGAAGGCATGAATATCAAGTAAGATCCATTGTAATTTTTATTTTGCGAGATACACATTATTGACTTTTTCACCATCAATGGTTTGAACTTGATTTACATGGTTAGGCCGAATATATACTTCATGAGATGAACATATCTACATGTCAAAAATTCGGATTGTCGTCATTGATTTGTGAAATAACTTTAGTAATAAAATCATTGCATTTCGAGTTTAATGTACTTAATTTGCAATTTCCTTTTCTTTTCAAACAATTTTATTGAATTAAAACAAACAAATTAAATTGCTTCTCAGCACCTAATCTTAAACTCAAAAAAATTAAAGAATGTGTCCCATAAGAAATTATGCCTTGTTTGTTTCGGATTAAAATCAAAATTTAATTTAAATCAAAGTCAAACAATCAATATTAATCATATTTTTCATGAGTCCCACAACTTTTCAACCACATATTACAAAAATTTCATCACAATCTACTAAAAATCTAATTTTAATCTCTACCAAACACCCACTTAGTAGTTGCCTAAGGTAGGTGGCATGCCAGTAAGCATGGCCTGTTCCAAATTATAATGGTAGTTGGCAGGAGGTCAAGTGGTTTTAGCTTATTAATTAAATAAATGGACCAGCTCTTGATCCTCTGCACTTGAATTTTAATTGGACCAAGTTAAAAAATTATCTTCAACCACAAGACCGTGTTTGGAAGTGTTCATTCGGATATGTAACATTATGTGTTCCATGGTTTATTACATGTAACATATTGTGACTTTTTATTATAAGGGTTGTTTTATGGGTAGTCCATAATGGACCTGGCGCCCCCTTATTGGTGGAGCACCTAGACACTTATATAGATACAAATATGTACACAGCATTTTCTTTATTATAAATTTACTATTTTTCGTTTCTCACAAAATGTTACATAATGTGCTACACGATTTATTACAAGTAACATACAGTGTCGCACTACGATACAAATGACATTAGTTTCATTTTCGATAACCGATGTCGCTGTAAAAATACATTCTTTGCTTACATAAGCCGCTCTACCTCATTTGGAAGTTCAGTCTTTTAATGCAATAGGCATAGATGAATGCAAACAAGACTGCGAAACCTACCAAAACTGCAGCAACTGGTCCCTTGAAGTTGGGATCATATCCAAAATGTTCTTGAATGTAGATTTTGATAATCGGTTCAAAGGTCATCCCGGGCACTTTAATGGTGTCTTCCACATCCCCATACTGGCCTATAATCAGTCCGTATACTGTCCACGCCACTGGGCAAATCCAGTAATACCATATCCACCACTTTGGGATTTTCTGAAATTTTAAAAGGGAAAATAATTCAAAACTTTGCGCACGATTGAAGATCATTATATTTTATCGTGTTTGAGTAAAAATAACTTACTGGTCTGGGGATGAAGAAACCGGAGAATATATTGAAAAGTGAAGAAAAAGCTGCTACAAATATTGCTGCCACTTGGTGGTTTGGTGTGAGGGAAACAGCCATCATTCCGTAGTATGTGAAGTAGAGAAATGAGAAAAAGGTCACGAAGAAGAACCAGAAGAATTTAGCCAATGTCCATTCAAAGCTCACCATTGCATACACTATAAGAGTATAATAGGTAGTCTGGAGAAGTACGTAAGGTATTTCTACGACGACCTGCATATTAGGTGACCAAAGAACTCCATTTCAACTTATTTGCTTCTTTAACTTATTTGATTTTTAAGATGTTTTTTAGTATGAAATAAATCTTCACCTGTGCCATGGCATACGGTAATGCTGAGTACATTCCTGCTGCTCGTTCCCTATAAAACACGGTTCTCTCCATGGCTACTACTGGCTGTACTGTTGAGCAATTACTAACTCCAACAAACAACACAGAGGTATACATGGTTCCAATAATCGTCAAAAGATCCGTATTGCTTTCTCTGAAGCCATAGAATAAGAAAAAGAAAGAATCAGCATCTTACCTTCAAGTCTTGTTGATGAAGCTTCTGAAATATATATTTGATTCAACAAGAATTAGATAAGAACCTTTTCGTGCCGACTCTCCAAAAAATTGTACCAACCACTAGTGCACAAGCCAAGGTAAAGAAGTGTCTAACTAGATTATAATCAGGACTTCTCCAGTAAGTCCACCATTGTTTCCAGAGGCAGGACTTGAATTGGTTCCATGTGGTCTGAGAATACTGTGTGGGAAAATATATGTCTGTTGCCCCGGGAGATGGTTTGCCCAACTCTTTTACTAGAGCTTTATTTTGCCTGGAAAACCAACAAATATCAGATTAATGCCCATAATTTGTGAGTCTTATAGCATTTAGTTGTTTGGTTTATATCTACTTACTCATATAATGTTGTTGATTTGTAATGTGTAGTAAAATCAATCCCAAGTCGGGCTTCTGCAGCCACTGAGCTCACTTCCAGCATCCATGTTGCCGGGTTATATTTCTCTTTAATCTTTGGGACTCCAGGAATTGCCTAAGTAGGTTGGTTAGATCTTTACTTTCATTTTTCCTTTCTATAAGTAAGAAAATTATCTAGAGTCTGAAGTACCTCAAAGTATTTGATGATTCTATGGGAATGTTGGCCCAATGGTCCTGCATAGATCATTTGACCTCCTCTCTTCAAGAGAAGCAGCTGATCCAAGATAAAGTATGTCACCGAATGATTTGACTAGGGTAACAATCAAGTGAGAGTTTGCACTTTACCTCATCAAATGCTTCGAAGATGTCAATGCTAGGCTGATGGATAGTACAAACAACCGTTCTTCCTGTGTCCACCGTGTTTCTTACAGTCCTCATGACAATTGCTGCTGCTCTTGCGTCTAAACCAGAAGTCGGTTCATCCATAAATATAATTGAGGGGTTAGCAACAAGTTCAACTGCTATTGTCAATCTCTTTCTCTGTTCTGTTGACAATCCAGTAACTCCTGGAATCCCCACAGCAGCTTCCTTAAGATTATCTAGTTCAACTAAATCCATCACTTCTTCCACAAAAATCTGCAAAAGATCCAAACGAAGAGTGTGTTTCAGTTAAAAAGTTTCACAATATTCTCTATAGTGTATGCTGTTAGACTATTTCCTACCATCTTTTGCTCCTTGGTAACTTCTTTTGGGAGCCGAAGAAAGGCCGAGTAAATTAAAGATTCAAAGACAGTAACTTGAGGTGAGTGGACATCATTTTGTTCACAGTATCCACAAATTCTGGCAAAGGTTTCTTGTATCTTTGGAAATCCAGAGATTCTAACGTCGCCTTCAATATAACCACCTGTCTTTCGACCAGCCAAAACATCCATTAGGGTAGTTTTTCCTGCTCCACTTACTCCCATTAATGCAGTTAAAACTCCTGGCCTAAATGCACCAGTTAATTCACGAAGTAATTGGAGTTTGTCCTCTGTCACTCCTTGTTCCTTCATTTCCTGTTGCAACCAAACAAGTTCAGTATTGGCAGAATACAATATAAGACTGCAAGTTGAGTATAGCCTTTGCTATAAAACTTTCGAATGAAAGATATGGATATTGTTTCTTACTGGGGGCATCTCCACGAAGTAATTTACACCATCAAAGGACATAGCTAGAGGTGTGAAAGGAAGAATCATTCCTCTTTTAGGAGCAAAATCTCTCCAGACCTCAAGATTTGAATTGCCTCCGGCAGGGGCACGGATGCTCATTCGCTGGATTGCTATTTCCTCTATTTAAAAGAAAATAACATTCTGGCTGAGCAAAGATAATATTTCTAACTAAATTTGTTTTTATTTGATTTCTGTTGTATGGTTTTTACTTGTGTAATTCCCAGGGAGTGAACCTTTCTTCGACTTTGTTGTTCTAGGTGGCGGTGTTTCCTCCATTTCCCTTGCCTGCGCTTTGGATATTATAGCTTGTGGCTTCCCAATAGCTATCATGTCGAGCAGAAATGTTGGAAGGTTAATTATAATAATAAAGAGAAATCTTATATGTAAATTAGAGTTTTGGAACTTACGGTTAAGGTACATAAGGGAAAAAGTGAAAAGGACATTGAAGAAAATTGTGAACCCGAAGAGGACTGCTATGCCTATCCAGTACCAGTTTCTTTCTGGGAAGATATTGAAATTATTCAGCACAGCTAGTCCCAACCTTGTATCATTGTCTGAGGCCTGTATTGTACCAAATATTTTACATTAACAATGAAGCTAGGTTGCAGAAAATTCATAGGAATACTGAATACATACCAATTTTTCCATCCATCTTGGAGCAAACATCTCATTTACTACGATGGCATTGTAAGCATAGGTCAGGGGTGAAACCCAGTAACCCCATCTCCACCACACAGGAATTTGATCTGTACGTTAGTAGCATTTGATAGTTGTCAAATAGTTAAGGTAATCAAGGCTGTCCTTTAGGTCCATGTTTTTTCTTCATTAATATTATCTAGTGCTATCGAATCCTCCTACTAAACATGACAAAGAAATATACCGCTAGTGTACTTCTATATAAAATGTAATTATACTTCTGATACATTCTTGCAGGCTGGTGTCAATAGAATGTAAAATTTAGTTGCACTTTTTATGCTCGAACTAACCTCTTGGAAGGATGAAACCCCCCAAAAGGAACACAACGAGAAGTGTCAGAGAACCACCAGTGTTTGATAAAACCATTGTCCTGCATATTCCTGCAATGAGCCTAAACATCCCCGCAGCCATTTGCTGGATCATAAATATTAGCAATAGTTGCTTGAAAAACCTGAATAAATGATAAAAGGCATCATTGTTGACTCCATATTTTATCCCAGGTAAATAAATTTCACTTTTTGAAGATAAATGAGTAATTTCAAATAAGTTTACCGGCTAGCTTCAGGGGCAAATCCTATAATGTAGTATGTTATGACGGTCCAGACAACGGACTCGAACAGTGATATTGGTATCCTCAGAAGAAAATTGGGTAGAGTGAAAGCCCAAGGTGGGTGAAAGAGTAGGTCTCTGTGCTTGTAGAAAACTGAAAGTCTCTGTATAGTGAGTGGTACCTCGGCAAAACCGTTGAAAGTATTGCATATAATGCCAAACAGTAGCGCACCAATATAGACAGCTCCATCATCTTCGTTCCTAGCATGTAATCTAGTCCTCAAAAACACAGTTGATGTGATGATTGCCACAATAATGATTTGGACAGTCTTGAAAACATAGAAGAAAGAGTTTCTTTTGATCAAAAGCCATTCCTTGTCAAAGTTGGCTTTGAGAAGCTCTTTTTTGGGTACTGAATACTTTTTGTACTCAAGAGCTGCTTTGTGACTTCGGTTCTTGTTGTAAGGGACTGATAGTTCGTTATTAAGCCGTTGACCAACGTGGAAGCTCTTGAATTTTTCAGCAAATTCACTCACTGGAATGTGTTGGTATGGCTTGCTTCTATCTGCCCAGTATTGCTCCTGGTCTTTTCTTGATGTCACCTGGTATCAATTTTCGAAGTTATTGCTAGCCATAGTTCTGGCATCATTGTCCCCTGGAGGCAAGTTTGGTACGGTGGCCTCCACGGTAGTGGACAGAAGAAAATGAAGCTAAAATCTTACCCATTGTACATTCTACTCCTATCTAGTACTAAATATGTCCTTAAGAATGAAAAGTTATATGGTAAATTGAACTCGTGTGTACAGAAATGCCAAGTGATTTACCTCTTGCAAGAAATCAGCAGTGCCCTTTCTCTCCGGGCACGTGAACCCACAATTCTCAAAGAACTCAAGGACATGCTCTCGTGGACCCTGATAGACAATCTGGCCTTCTGATAAAAGAATAATATCATCGAAGAGGTCAAATGTCTCCGGTGCTGGCTGGAGGAGCGACATCAAGATCGTGGTCTCTGTGAGGTGTACAATTTGTTGCAAGCACTTCACTATCTGAAATGTTGTGGAGCTGTCCAGTCCAGTTGATATTTGGTCCATAAATAATGTTTTCGTCGGACCAACAATCATCTCCCCTGTACAAACAAATGTAACCATCATACTCTATGCTTATCTCTTCGACATAATGATTGTTCTTCTCGTGCTGAATGGAATTACTTTCATAAGAAATAATAACCTGTTGTCACACGCTTCTTTTGACCTCCAGAAATCCCTCGTATCATTTCATCTCCAATAATGGTATCTCGACACACATCAAGTCCCAATACCTGAATCGTTAAATTTGATACAATATCAACCAATAATGCATATTCTATTTAGAACTTAGAAAAGTTATACATGTGAGCGCCGTGTTCTTTTAACAGAAACATGGATGTAAACAATCTACTCGAGATTAAAACATTATAAACTTGAAAAATTTAGATACGAAGAAATAAACGTGGAAAGCTTGTTACAACACAGCAAATTTAATTTAATATATAATTAAAATTTTAGCCAATCTTACCCTGAGAGTGTAGTCTGTAATAAGGCTGCTCTCAACTCCCTCCACTGCAGTTGCCTAATGGAACATAAACGAGGTAGCAAATAAAACATAAAACTACATTTAATAAATCAGACAGGAATTTTATTCAACCAAATTAATCAAATATTTTTTTACCTTCATAAAAAGATCCACCTCTGCCTCTGGATAAATCCCAGCATCTCTTTCCCTCCTAGCAAGCTCCTTCAAAAGTTCTACAGTCATAAAGTTAACAATGAATAACTCAATATAAACGAGCATCAAACTAGTATGAAAATAATTTACACGATGATATAGGGCGTAGGGCTTTTGAAAAGCCAAAAACTTCTTATGAGACTAAGAAGTTGCTTTTGAAAATGTTACGATAAATTTGCAAATGTATTTTGTCCGATTAGAAGAGCTTTTGGCAAAAGCTGGTCTAAGTAAATTCTTTAGGAAACTCTTTTACAACAAACGAAATCCCTGCAAAATGGGTCCATAATATTTCAAGAAAAAAGTACGTAAAGAATTTCGATCAGGAAAGCTACTTGCAAAAATTACCATATCGAGAACCGATCCCTTGGCACCTTGCAGAGAAATCTAGAGTTTCTTTGACTGTAATTTCTCCAACATGAACATCATTTTGGCTAATGTATGCAGATGTCTTCTGTGGGACAAATTCCTTTAGCCTATGTCCATTGTAAGTGATTTCTCCAACGGTCTGTTCCATATTTGAATGTTAAAAGTTTAGAATTTTAGCTTCTTTTTTTGTTATAAAATTCTGATGAATTCAATGGAGTTTGGTACCTTTAAGGAAGGGTCTAATTTTGCAGCCAGAGCCAACAGAAGGGTTGTCTTCCCAGAAGATGGTGGCCCCAATAGGAGAGTCATTCTGTCACATTTTTACACGTTAAACATCTCGTGTTCATACAAATTTTGAACACTTAAAACTTTTAGACAAAGCAGTTCAAGTGCTCGTCCTTTACCTAGATGGTTTTATAATCCCAGAAGCATCTTTTAGTATAGTGAGTTTTGTTCTGTCAGCCAATCTGATTCCAAAACAACTCAATGCTGTCTCAGCGATATTACGAGTTGCATTTAACAGTGTTGGAAGAGCTCTGTCGCCTATGAAACAATCTGCCTCGACAGTTAACTTCTTGAACCTAACTTCTACTGTCGGAAGGTTAATCCCAACTCTGTAGTCACAAAAAGACCTCTCCAGTTAAAGTTGTAGCTATCTAACAATTTAAACTTTTATATGAAACGATTTAACAATAAAATGTCATGACAAACAATAGATAATTAACTTAGAATGTGTTATTTTTTGATTCCTTGCAGGGTTTAGTAACTGCCTGAAAATATTCTCGTTGGCTCTTCTGTTTGTTTTTAACATGATAGTACAAAAGATAAGAGATAATTACTGTATAAAATATTAATTGCTGACGGAAATGTTTCTGATTAACACTCGTATGAAAATGACTATATGATTGGAATTATTCAGAAAAAATTATCAGTTTGTACTGGCTGATAGCACATATTCATTAGAACAAATCCACTCATGATTAATGAGTAAAAAAATAACAAAAAGAGGCAAAAAGAAAATATGAATATTCTTTGTTTACGACAACGTTAGAGGTCTGTTGCAAGAAAAAAGTCGTAGATTTAAAAATGGGCAATGATCGATGCTGAAAAAAATTAATATATGACATATTTTACAACGTTTTGTATTGCAATACTTTACAAGGTGATAATAATAGATAAGATTTTAAGTCAATTATGTCCTTGATGATAACTTTTAAGTATAGTAGAAGATCTAATTTCATGTAATAATAAAACTAAAATTCAATATTATTCACAAGGTAAAAAAAAAAAAAAATGAAAAGAAAAAAACTTACTTGTCAATACGATTTCTGAGCTTTTTCAAGAACTTCTCATTATCTTCCTCTGTAACCTTAAAAATCCTATCAATGAACTCTTGTTTGTCATACATGTCAAGCTTTCTTACATCAATTTCCTTGTGTAAAACCTTATTATTCCCTCCATTGTCATTTTCCAAGAAGGATTTTAGGACAGTTTTGCGCAGCCTGTCGTAGGTTGGTAACTTCTCTAGAGCAGCCCATTTCAAGGCTTCTTCATCTTCCTCAGCCTGGTTGCTCCGCCCCGGCGTGGCAGCAGAAAAGAAATCTTCTGTACTCCAGCTTAAGCTCCTGCTTGCACTGCGGCTGGTTTGCCTTCTTGAAGCCCGCATTTTCTGTACAAAATGAGAAGTTTAGAGTTGAGAGAGAGATGTATATATGAATGTGTGTAGAGTTTTTGTTGAGAACATTGTGGGGTTGCTTGGATTGTAATTTATTTTATTCTATTACCAAATTTAACTTTTGTTTTGTTTTGTTGTTTTTGAAATATTAAGTGCATAGCAATCATAAATAAAATTAATTCCTCAATTAAAGAATCGACGCTAGAAAGCTAACATCGTGTTGTGTTACTTGTTTCACTTTTACGATTGCGTCCCAATGTTGTTATCTGCTGAGGGAAGGAATATATTACCAACCAGGACTGGAGAAGTTAGAAAACATTTGATGATAACCAAATAATATTGTATCCATGTAGCTAGTCACTAGGTTTCTTAAATTTGACTGTTTTCGTGGCCCTACTATGAATTGTTCAATTATTCACAGTTTAAAAAATCGTGACTTTTGAAAATTAATCATATAATCCGAACATTTTTTTCTCACTTTTAGCATTTCCTCCTCAACATAGTTACATAGGTATGCATGCATTCTAATTTCTAAGCAATATATTTATGGGAAAAAAAATGTTCTCAAATATGACTCTTCACTTTAATGTAGAGATATTATAACAAGATGAAAAAGAAACCAGCAAGTCGTTGTAGTATAGTGGTAAGTATTCCCGCCTGTCACGCGGGTGACCCGGGTTCGATCCCCGGCAACGGCGATAACTTTTCTTTTCCTACAATTTTTAAAAAAGTTGATATAAGAAAGAATAACATTAATATAAAGACTATGAACAAACAAGCCCGTCTAGCTCAGTTGGTAGAGCGCAAGGCTCTTAACCTTGTGGTCGTGGGTTCGAGCCCCACGGTGGGCGTCTTTAAATCTTCTGTTTTTCAAATTTTTGATTTTCATATTGGGCTTTGGACTTAATGGACAGTGGACAAAACAAACCAAATCACGGGCCTGGGCTGAATCTTGCTTTAACTAAGTGGATCGCTCAAGGCCCAGTTATTCTGGAAGCATAAATTTTCCAATGAGATCATATCTATTGAATGCATAATAGGTTCAAAATCGTTTTTACCTCAAGTTATTACACATAACTAACATACCTAGTTCTGTACTATAGAAGTCTGAGGGGAAGGTTCAAAACACTTGGGGTGTCCAAAATATCCGAACCGAACCGGACCGAACCGAACCGAACCGAACCGAGCGGTTCTTCATAAGTTAAAGACCCGAACGGGTACCCGAATCGAGAACCGAAAGGTTTGGGTCGGGTCTTGGGTCTCGACCAAGAACCGAAGAACCGAATGAGACCCGAAACTAAATAATTTTTTTTTATTTTTTTATTGAATTAATTAAATTATTTTATTTTTTCTAACATTTTACATTGGTGGAAGATTAATAAATCAAGATTTGAATTTTTATCTGAGGTTGCAAGGGATGTTCCTGCCATTCATGTATCTACAGTTGCTTCTGAGTCAGCATTTAATACTGGATGATACATTCTTGATCCATTTAGGAGTTCTTTAACTCCTAAAACAGTTGAAGACTTAATTTATACACAAAACTGACTAAGAAAATATTCTAGACTCTTGAAAGTTTCCCAAGATGAAATTTGCATTGAAGAAACAAAGTTCTATGAGGGCATTGAGACATGTAATAGATATATATTATATTTTTTTTATCAAATCTTATTAGTTGAATATTTTTTAGTTTATTTGTTTGTTAATTGTACTTTTTCAATTCTTATAGAGTTTTTTTTGCCATGGCAAGTTAAGCAGTAGCAGTTGATGATTAAATCAAATAGTTGGTAAGTATTAATATCTACTTTTTGGTATTTGTATGCATTGAATTGATGTTATTCGACAGCTAGTTATTTTTATATTTTTGAATTTGGTTATGTTAATTTGTAAAAGTTACAAATGAAATGTCATTAGTTATATTTATGTAGTGTTGTTGTAAATGTTAAAAAATTTAATTATGGTACGGAACCGAACGGAACCGAACCGACCCGAACCGAACCCGAACCGAACGGTTCCATAATTATATTTGGACCCGACGGGTCCATTTATTAAATACCCGAAAATTCTGGAACCGAGCAGAACCGAACCGAACCGAACCGACCCACGGACACCCCTACAAAACACCACCTATGAAATCAATACCTACTAGTGAGATACAACATCAAATTTCAATTAAATACCTCATATCATTACCTTTCATGAGCACATCTCATGGCTTCCATGTCCAATTCCCACCCATGTGTTGCACCTATACCTAGAGTAGGACTGTAAGCAAAAATCGTCAAACTGTCAAATCGAACCGAAACCGCATTTTAGAAATCGTCGATTTGGTGCCACGTGAACCCGTCAACGAAATGGTTTTGAACCAAAACCGATTTGGTTTGGGTTTGAGAATTTTAATTGTGATTTAAAACCAAATCGGACCGGTAAAAAAATATATAAAAATATAAATAATGATTTTTTTTTTAAAATACATCCAAATATGCGAAATTCAATATTTTTGTCATTTGTATGTATTTTTATCAATTTATAATTTTCTATTACATATATATTATTATTACCAAATAATCCTAATTTATATCTAATAATATCGAGACTAACATAATCTATCAAAAACTCTTTCCCTCTTTAGAATTCAAAATTATACGGTTGCTTTTTGAGTTCGCATTCTCATATGGAGGTCAAATACTTAATTCCTTTAGAAGTTTATTAGATGTAAGAATGGTTGAGACTTGTATATGCGGAAAGAATTAGTTGCAAATTAAAAATGAACATATAGTGTTGTGCCAATATTTAAATGAAGTTGAATCATTTGATGATTCAATGAAAGTTGTGGCAGGTGGTTTATATTTTCTATTATCATATTTTTAAAGATTTTCTTATCTATCTAGTATACAATACTATGATAATATAACTAATACATTTGTTTGACAATGGAGACTATAAATCATGTGTGAGAACAATTGGTGTTTGAGTATATGTGAGAAACTGAATTTGTAACAAAATACAATGGTAAGCTTGTGTAATGTTATATTTAGATATTATAAACAATTGATTTATTATTATGGTTGGTTATTCTTTCTGTCTAATCAATAGTTTTGTTTTTCAGATATGATGATCACGAGATTTTGTTAAATATCATTATATTTTTTGGGCTTTATATTTAGTTTATTATACTTGTATTGTAACGTTATTGTAACGTCTTAACCTAAAATGGCAAACAAAAAACTATATTTTAGTTTATTGTGATTTCACTTTGATTTAGTTGGTATTTAAATTTGTAGTAGATATATTTAGTTTGTTTTAGATTTATTGCTGGTAAGATATAAATATATATTGAATTTAATGAATTAATGTCATAAAAGTAGACAGACAAAAAAATATACGGTGAAACCGGACCAAACCGTTAGGTTTAGGTTTAAGTTTTTTTTCAAACCGTTCAAAATGGTTTGATTTATGTTTGAGTTTTTCTCAAACCGGTTTAAACGGTTTGGTTTGAAATTTTGTAAAAAATCGCAAAAATCAGACCGCTTACACCCCTAACCTAGAGTTGGCAACTGGTTGAGTTGGCTCAGCTTACTTAGGGGCGAACTGCTCGGAATATTAATTTTTTTTTTTTTCAAAAGACGAATAATTTAATTGTTGTAGATTGGAAATTTGTGAAAATTGTATTAATAAAATCATCGATTGAAATTTTTGAACTATCGGGAAACTGGTTAAAACCCTCCTCATTGTTCTACAGTAATCCATTCGAAATAAAATAATGCAACGTAGCTAAACGGAGATTGAACATCAATTTTTTTAAGTGTCGTTATAAATCGATAGGATACTTTAATATAAAAAGATGGACCACATTTAAAGTCTCCAATCAATTTATAGCACTTGATTTTTCTAACTTACATGGGAAGGGATATACATTGTTAGGGTTGTGAGCAAAAGTTCCTCAAAATATTAAGTACCCACAAAAAACTTGGGTCCTAGAGTCTTTATTTCAAGATAGTAGTCCCCTTGTCTAATGCCCACTTGATGAATAGATGTAAAGTGTGGGACACATTTTAGTGAACTAAAATTAAAGTATAAATAGAAAAAAGCAAAAATGTAATTTAAATAAAGCAGAGGACTAATGTGTACTCTATCTATGGTACTGATGAAAGAGATACAAATATGAATAATTTGATCACTTGGACAAAAAGGGTCCAAACTTTTCTAAATATTAAATAAAAATCTATTATACTTGGTAGATATTTACACACATATCTCTGCATTTATAAATATGAATACCTAAAGCTTTCTTTTAGGACGTTGAATATGTACATTCACGATTTATTAGCATGTTTGATTACACGATATTATCGGAATAAAAGAATTTAAAATGTGTCTATATATACGTTCTCGTTGCAACGCACCATTGTAATTTATTAGATTGTCTTACGATCAAGTTATGTAGAAAGATAGAACTAATTTTGGATAGGTATTAAAAATCCTTATCTTTACGGTACTTTATAGACGAGGTACACATTCAACTTCAATCAAGTTATAAAGACCTATGAGGCAAGGTTTGTCGTGTAGTCAAGACAAATGAAGAAAGATTTGTCGTGTTGACGAATACTGTATCTCGTCATGACACTTGTCATCAAACCTATGGTTAACACTTTTCACAGTGTCGTTGCACGCAACCTAAATATTAAAAGTTCATTGGACAAAGGAACTAGATGAATCATTGGAAGTATGTTCTTGACTTCTCGGTAGAGATGTCTCGGCTCGGCCCATACTCAGGCGACTTGGCTCGTCGCCCAACAAGCCGAGCGGGTGCTCGGCTCATCGAGCTCACCCAAAAAAAAAAAAAAAGCGAGCCGGCCTGCTCGAGTTCGTTTACCACCTCTACTTCTTGGAGTATCGGAGAGAAGAATATATATAGACACACACACACACACACACACACACATGCATAAACCTGTTTTTACATGAAAAAATGCATACACATCAATGTGTACAAAACCAATCAGACAAGTCGCGGACCCCCTTATATAAAACTCGGTACAATTGAGCTATTTTCATATAAAGTAGTGCTACATATACCAAATCACTTACCAAAAATTTTACTTAATCACCAAATGACAGCCCCATATTGGGGGGGCGCCTGGGTCGTGCTACATGTACCAAATCATTTACCAAAAATTTTACTTAATCACCAAATGACAGCCCCATATTGGGGGGGCGCCTGTGGACCCAGGCACCCCCCAATAGGGGGCCGACACTTGGCGATTAGATAAAACTTTAGGTAAAAAATTATGTACATAAAGATTTTTCCTTTCATGTATGGCCATCTTGGAATTGAATGGTCCGACACATTTTGAGATGACTATTTTTGCAAATTACCACACGGGCTATAAAAATATTTACTTTATTGACTTAGTACGGCTCATGTAGAATGTAATTATTTATATGATGTTGTATATGAAATTTAAGGACCACTTCAACCGCTATCCGTGAGTGCACACTAGATAAACCTCGTTTCATATGTAATAGTCCGCAAACCACACATGAGAGATAAATCGCACTAGGCAAGTCCGGTACGACGGGCTCGATCGAGAAAATGTTGATAGGGAATTCGGATTCGTGACTTTTGATTTTCGCATTGATAAGCTCTACCAACTCGACCATCATCGAAGGGGTTCAAGGACCACCTTATTATTATTATAGAAGGTGGAGCTTTTTGGTAAAGTCATCTTTTTTAGGTTGCCACCTTACCCCCACCTTCTTGCAGTCTTGTAAAGCTAATGCTTTTTGCCTTTTGGGTCTGTGGATTCAATTATATGGCACCTTGTTTTCACAATGTATACAGTTTTGGGCCCAAATTTGCCAATTTCCTTTAATTTTTTTTTTCTTCTCGGACGTGTTTGAAACGCAATATTGATAGAAACTAAATCGTGAATTTTTCGTTTTCAGAAAATTGTACAGTTGGGTTTAGGAAATATTTTCTATTTTCGGAGGTCATGAACATATTTTACTAATTCTGATCTTAAAGATATATTTGATAGATTGAATTAGACGAAAACAAGCTTAAATATGAGAGGTATAAAGAAATTAATGCTTTCCTTTAGTTCTTCTTTACGGGGCATGGTTGGTATATAACATCATGAATAAATGAATACAATAGTAAATAATTTTATTTTTTTAATATTTTAATATAGTGGACCGTATCAAATAAGCACTAAATTACAAGAAGCTTGGATTTCGGCCACTTCGAGATATTTATGAATCACATAAATGCCAAAAGGACTTGATTGAAAGAAATAAACTTTGGATCACATCCAAATGATAAAAATAAATAAAAAATAAAAGACAAAATCAGTCAATCAGATATCATTATTTTTAAATATTTTGAGTTAATATCTGAATTGATGGAGATAATTTTGTATTGGAGAGAGAGCAAATAATATGAAAATAAACTTATCAATGCATAAATTTCATTTCGGTTTTGTCACTTAGTTAAAATTTATTGGTTTGTGTAATAAACATTAGACTCTAGAAAAATGTGTCCATTATGGACACCCACAATTATGTACCCATAGCACATTCCTAGACTCTACAAACCTTTTAAACGCAGTTATTTATAAAGTTTTTCAGTGCCCTATGGTCCCTATCTACTTCACATGACAAATAATAAAGCTGAACAAACACGTTTCAATAAATTATTTCTCATTTTTGATAATTTCGAGGTTGATTAAACATTTATGAGACTCAAATTCGATGTGAAAATTTTCTTTTCACATCCAACTATCAAATTCATTACAACACGAAACAAAGAAAAAATTGTTTTCATAAAAGCTAGAATAGGCATTGAGTAGACGCAAATAACACGCGAAAGGTGCCAAAGAATTGGAAAGCAAGTTCAAAAGGAGGTGACTAGAGTTCAAGATTTTCTCATTTTTCATGTTTTTTTACGTAACAAACAACCTAAAATTTTGGCATATATCAGAGTGCGAACGGTTAGGAAATTCAATTCAACAAGCTACTTGTCCTCTAGATACACACAATCAATCTCAATCGTAACTACTCAAAAATCACTTCGGATATTCAAGTTAACTATGACACGAAACAAAAATTATTTGCTTTTAAAAGCAATAAATGTATAGACACTCAAAGAGAGCCGAATGAATTGAAAAGCCAGTTCAAAAGGTGGTGAGGGTTCAAGATTTTCATGCTTATACCTAACAAATAACCTAAACTCTTGGCTTTTAATTCTTGTCGGTAACACTTGTGAAGAGTTGAGAAGTGCAATTCTAGGAGTACTTGTCCTCTAGGAAACACATGATGAATGTCTAATTATTTTAGACGAGCTCCTCAACATGCTCCCTAGCGTATGCGTCAAATTCATCCTTTACTTAAATATTCTATATGTACAATTTTTATGAATGAATGACGACAAGACTCATGCACATGCCAAAATGTTTTTCTGATGTCACACAAACTCATGTCCCTAAATTAAATTAAATTTTTATTTAATATCTAACTAATTTTCAACATCTTCCAAAGTATGACTCATATCAAACATTCATATGAGTTTATGGCAATGCTATAAACTCAAAACACTACTAGAAAAGGAGGCAATAGAGACGAAATTTTAGCAACGGACATTTTCCGTTGATATTACCAATTGATTACCAACGAATTAGCAACGGATTATTATTTTATCATTCTTAAAAATTATATATTAAATTACCAACGAAATTATCAACGAAAGACTTCCGTTGATATAATTCCGTTGCTAATCCGTCGGTAAAAAATAAAAAATAATTAAATGATAAATTAAATAATTTATCAATGACTTTACCAACGGATATTTCCGTTGGAAAGGAAAAAAAAAAAGAATAAAATAATTTTAAATGTAAAAAATTGGTGATAAACAATTTTCCCGCTAATTAAGAGCCTGTTTGGTAAGACTTAAAATCCAATTAAAATTGAAAATATGACCGTTATTGGATCCCACCCATCTTATAAAAGTCAACAATAACGGCTATATTTTCAATTTTAATCTGATTTTAATCTCTAACACACACCCTCTAAATTTTTACATCCCCCAAAAATTTCTATTTCCCTCTTAAGTCACGTCTTCTCCATTTCCAATTTCCTTCGGCCGCCCTTCATTTCTCTCTGCCTTCTAGTTGTTCTGTGCATTAAAACTCTCGTATCCTTGAAATCCAGAAATTCCCCAGATCCATTTATGTCAAGCTCCACTCCAAAACTCCCAAATCCTTGAAATCCACCCGACATTCGAAACCCTAAATCAATCTGTGAAGACGATTTTGGCAGGAAGGGTAAGTTTGGTTATCTTGCTGGTGCTGCAAGAGAATTCGGACAGGCCACTGCCTTGCGCCGTCGTTGACCACTACTGCCAGCTACCGGTAACTTCTACCGCCATTTTCTCTTTGATCTGTACATGTTGTTTTCATTCTTTCAATTTGAAAAAAAAAAATCGTTTTCCACTCAATCTTAAACCCTGATTCCGAATTCCCTTCTTTTCGTAGTAAGTTTTAATTTTTATTTTCTCGTTATCTATTTAAACCCTAATTCCACGCTAGAGAAATTGAAATACGAAAGGATTCAGGAGAGGAGTAAAGAATGGCAATAGCAGCACCAGAGCAACTAAATATAAGTGAAGTACCAACATGGGGTTCACGAGGTGTCGACTGCTTCGAGAAATTGGAGCAGATCGGTGAAGGAACTTATGGGTATTCTGTTATGTCCTTTCAATTTGCTTTGAAGATTCATTTTTTTTTTACCTGCATGTGGATCTGAATTTTGTTTTTAATTTATTTGTTATTTTTCCTTATAAAATCGTGTTTGTAGGCAAGTTTACATGGCTAGAGAGATCAAAACAGGGGAAATTGTTGCTTTGAAGAAAATTCGAATGGACAATGAAAGAGAGGGGGTATGCTTATTTATCTGTATAACATCCACATTCTATTAATTTCTATGTTAAGGAGATATGGATGTAAATCAATGATTGTTGAAGCAACTTGCGGATTACATTTCTCGCCAGAGACATCTACTCAGGTACAAAAGTGATTATTTGGTCGATTCTTATTGTTTAATTTTGTATTGGAAATGATGTAATTATTTTGGTGAGTTTCGCTTTGCGCTGAACTTAATTAATTGTCGCGACTGAGGATTCACAAAAGAGTTGGAGATTTAAAGTTCGAAAATTTATGTCGCTGTATCTCTTGAGTTTCTCTTCAGACTGATTCAGTGATTGTGTGTTTGTTCTTTGAAGGATATAGACTGATTGATTAATTATAGAATAACTAACCTAGAAAAAAAACGAAGTTGCAAGTGTTGGTGATGTATGGAATGTAATTTTTTTTTCTTTTTCTAATGAAATGGAACAGAGAGTTTAAAAGCTATGTTTCTGAGAATTAATATAGTATGTTACTGATACTTGATACTAAATAGATGTGATTACAAGCTAACAAGTAAAATTGAAAGAACTCTTGCTGAATTTTAGCTGAGACCTGTTAGTGGTATAGAAGGATAACAAAAGACTAAGGCACTATTAGATCTGCTACTTTGTACATTATAGGCAGATTCCACTCAAAGTTTCACGTTAAAAGCAAATATATGATTGTCACCGTAGACATCAAACTGTGATCCTTTACATGTTTGTTTTTATCTTTCTTAGTTCAGGTTATGCTTCTCTTATCTATTTGCTTTACTACAACTTCATTACTTGATCAAAATGCTTCCAAATTCTGCCATACTGCATGTAAGCGCAATTGATAAGGAAAGGAAAAACTGAGACAAGACCATAAAATATAAAATGTTAGTATGTGTCATAGCAGAGGAGAAATTGAAAATCTTAAATTAACTAACATCAACGGTCAAAGAACTAAAGATGTGGTGGAAAAGATTGTCTAATGTAAGGAATCCAAGAACACAAATTTATAATACTGAGTTGTTGCCCCAAGGATGGAGTCATCAAAATAAATTTGATGAGCGGAGTATTGAAAGGGACGTGGATTTCTGTCAAAAAATTGGTTATAAGGAAAGAGGAAAATCAAAAGTTTAATTTGAACGTGTCATGGATCCTTTGATATTGCCGTAGAATTGATTGAAAATCAGGTATAATATGGGGTTAGGCGAAAAATCTAATTGTGCACCGTGAGCCAAAGCAATATAATCCTACTAATGTCACATTATTTGGTCCTCCATTAGAGAAAAGTTGTCACTACACTGAAGGCACTTCATCCATATTCTAATGGTCTACGGCATCATCCTTGCAATCTGATTTGGAAATGCCACTCTCATGTGCTTTGTTAATTTCATTAAACTTCAATTTGTTTTCATTAGCTGTTTTTATTAACTAATCTATGTGAGTGATGTAAAAATGCTTGATTAGTCAATTTATGTGTTGATGTTTATCTCTGAATTTGTTATGATTTATGATTGGTGCAATTGGCCTATTTTTAGGCTTCTACTAATAGTAAGTTTAAACATTGTAATCATTTTTTCGGTCAATGTATTATCAATGAAAATGCATGTTTTCTCTTCTGGGATGGTTCTTAGTCTCTTCCTTGTTACCGTTTCATTATTTTGAAAGGTAATTTTGCTACAAAATTTCTTTTTATTCAAAGAAAAGGAAGTAGGTAATTGATGTGATCATTTTAACATCTTGCATTTCTTTCATCAACTTATTACTCCACTGGAACTGCATTTTGCTTTGTGATTTCCCTTTATGCAGTTAAAACTCTTTGGATCAAGTCCTATAATCTTTTGTTAACATCCAACGAAGTGTTCTCTTATTTTGAAAGTGTATGTTTACATCACTACATGTATTATTTACTATGCCAACTGACATGCTGTGTGTGAATATTTTAACTTGATTTTAGGTTGTTTTGGCTAGGGAAGTTAAAGCAATTGTGGACGATGATAATGCAGCTTAAGTGGGAAGAAGAAAATTTCAGAATTGAGGTTACGTCGATGGTGATTTGGGTGGAGAAATCCCTCAGCGGAAATTGGAGATGATTTGGAACTTAAATTGATCTATATCGAAATGTACATCTATTATCTTGTTTCTCTTGAAATTTAATTAATTTTGAGTGTGTGTAAACTTTAATTTATTAACTTCCCTAGAAAAGAATAATAAAAAAAAATAAATTTTTTTTTTTTAAATTTTCATTCAAATTAGCGACGGAAATAGAGACGGAAGTCCGTTGCTAAACATCGACGCAAATAATTTGTAGGTAATTTGCGACGACAAAATCCGTAGGTAATTTGCGACGGAATATTCCGTAGGTAATTTGCGACGGTCTATTTTCGTCGCCATTCACCGACGGCTAATATAAGCCGTCGCTAATTTTACCGGCGGGGTGTTTGCCGACGGATTTACCGACGGACGAAATCCGTCTCTGAAGCTATTTTCCAACGGATTTTGGGGCTTCAGCGACGGATAATTCCGTCTCTGAAGCCGGTTTTTTTTGTAGTGAAAATATATAGGGTTGGATACCATCTACTTCGTTAATTTTACCAAGAATCGAATAATCAGTTAAAATTCTAAAATATATAAATTAGAAAATAGAAATTGTAAAACATGTGAATTTCTAAAATTGTATTCACGCTATAATTTATTACATGCCTCACGTGCTCGAATACTTGACATACGCGATACGATCTATTTATGAAAATTACACACGGAATATTTAAGATGACCCATAACAGAGCGTTGCCGTCGCAAATCATTGTAGAATTTCATTATGAACTTCTCGGCAACCTCATCTACATGATTGCCCTCATCGACATCTTGCAATGGAAATGGAGAGTCTGTTATCCTCAGCTGCCTAACCATAGGGCTCTTTCCAAAACCCGGCAATGCAGGTGATGTCGCCATGCTATTAAGTATCTCCAAGGTCCTCTGCCAGTGAGTGGAGGAGAAGAGGTGGGCATGGTGGTTGTGAGTGGTGGAAGTGGTCGCGGACCAGTGGTGGAACATGAGATTGTGTATGGCTTTCCCTACAGTCTTTCTACGTTTGATGATCATGTTGAGTCCAGACATTAAGGGGCTGTTCTCTTTACTATTTTGAAGTCGTTTTCTATTTTCGATTTTCTAAAACAGTCAAAAAAGTTCTCTTTCCTATTTTCGAAAACGCGCTTGTGCAAAAAAACAAAAAAAAAAATGTACATAAAACTCAAAACAACATTTTGGTAGTTTTGAGTGTTTTCAAGTCAAAAATTCAAAAATGTTGAAAACGCGGAAAACATGGATGAAAATAATTTTTCAAAAATGCCAAAAAGCATCAGAAAAAGAAGAGTTCAATTATGGAAAACAATTTTCTAATTCTCGAAAATAATTTTTCAAAATGTCAAAAAGAACACATTTTTAACAATCTCAAAATGAACACTCAAAATACAATACTCAAAACACAAAACTGAAATATGGAGAGAACCGTCCTTAACTTACCCGTACTATGTTCCAAACTTTTCTGGTGTTAACTGGTAGATTTTGCTCCATTTTTGTATTGAATTTTGGAAATCTTCAAGAGATTTTGGTGTTTTAGAAAGAGAGTGGTGTTTGATAAATTGATTTCTAGGGAGCGATTGGTTGAATTAATTGAGTGGAGGCACAGGAAATGGTATACGAAGGAATATGGAGAGGAAACGACATGCATTAGTAAGTTGTACTTTAACTAAATTGACTCATTGGTGCATGAAAACCTCAATTAATTATTTTTAAAGGGGGTTGGGTGGAGATTAAAATTAGATTTTTAGTAGATTGTGATAAAAGTTTTTGAAATGCGTTATTGAAAAGTTGTGAGACCCATAAAATATGTGATTAATATTGATTATTTGATTTTGACTTGGATTATTTTAATCCGGATCAAACAGGGTTTAGTCTGTCAATACATTTCGTGATTTTTTGTCACTATTTTTATTTTTAATTTTTTTTTATACTAATAATATTTTCTCAAATAAAAACTTAAAAAATTATTCAAACACACCTTTTTAAGTTGTCGACTGCCAACATAGAAAGAATAGAAGTTGCTTTTGGGCAACATGGTATAAGTAAGAAAATAAAAAATAAAAAGTGAGACTCGACAAATTAATTAATTATAAGTGCACTTTAATTATTGTATCATACAACTTTTTTGCTTTTCGTACAAATTTACAATAGTAATACTCAAATTATCACTAATTTAACGTTACATCTTCGAGTGCTCAAATACTCAACACATCGTAATACAATTCATTTATGAAAATTATGCAATTCAACTTTACGACCCTCGACGAAGGGTTGCCATTTCGATTTGCCTCTTCAAATTATTGTAGAACTTCATTATAAACTCCTCAGCATCTTTATCTACTTGATTATCTTCATCAGCACCTCTCAGTGGAAATGGAGAATCTGTCACCCTCAGCTGCCAAACCATAGGGCTCTTCCCAAACCCCGAAAAAGCCGGTGACGCCGCCGCGCTGTAAAACATCTCCACTGTCTTCGTCATAGTCGTCAAATCCTCCTCCGTCACAAGATGGTTGTTGGGCTTACGTTTTTTTAGGTGAAAGGGAAGATGGAAGTTAGGGTAAGCTGGGCTGTTAGTGCAGCTAAACTCAGATTTATTTGGCGAGTCAAGTGGTGAGTTGCTGCGGTCGGTAGTTGCGGCGGAGGAGGAGGAGGTGGACCAGTGGTGGGTGTGGTGGAACATGAGATTTTGTATGGCTTTCCCTGCAATCTTCCAACGTTTGAACACCATGTTGAGTTCAGCCATTAGTTTACCTTTCGAAATACCTTTCCTTAACATGTACAACATAGTACGTACAAAGTTCCAAACTTTTTTTGTAATAATTGGTAGATTTTGCTCCATTTCTGTAGTTCTTTTGGAAATTTCTCAATGGATTTTGGTGTTTTATAGAGAGAGAAGAGAGGGTGTTTTAGAGAGAGAAAGAGAGAGAGAAGGTTGTTTATGATTGATTGAAGGAATGGAGGCAAGTGGAAGTGGTATATAAAGGCCTATGGAGAGGTAGACGACATGCATTACTATGTTGTACACTCGTACTTTAACTAAATTGACCCACGAGTGCACGGAAAACTCAAGTAATATAATAAATAATTATATTTATTTCCGCAATAATTCAATAAGCCCTCGTTTGGGTCCACATTTTTTTTATTGCATTCTTGAATAGTGTTTGACCACATTTTAATCAAGTTTTTTCAATAAAATAATATTACACATAAACTCTAATTTTTTATTTTATTTTTTAATCACACATTTTCCATCAATATACTGTTCAAAAATTGGGCTCAAACGAAGCCCTAAATAAGGAAAAATAATAAAGAAAAGATAGTGACAAATAAATACAAATTTGTTTCAATTTCACTCTCCCTTAGACAAACGTGCCATTTGATAGGTAAAATAGTGAAACCATCATCCGATAAAGTTGAATAATGCTACTTGTACATAACAGAGTTATATAACAGTTTACGTATGGATAAAGTGTCAAAAAAATAGTGACAAGTTTTTTTTGGTCGAAAATATTTTTATTTAATCATGTCACATTATATCATGTATATGTAAATTATTATTTACACGAATAGTAATTTAAGAAAGTTTACTTAGCAAGAGAGACTTCCTATATGATGGCTACACGTGTCCCTTTGATGGGTGGGGTAGGAGAGAGGTAAAAAACTTAAGAAACGAATAAATCAGTACGAGATGATGGTAGTGATAGTAGTAAGACGAAATCACCCTTATGCATAAAGCACGAGTTCATTAAACGGAGAAAATGGATGAAAGTTGACGGTGGGGACCATTATTGCAAGGAAAAGGTGCAAATAGGTACGCAAATGCAAATATCCAAATAAAAAGTCCCGAAATTGTAGCGCTACCATATAATAAGAATCTTTTATGCCAATTAGCCTTCACATACGGGTTAAATCCACCCATAATCATTGTATTTTATATTTAGTATAGCCGTGACCACTCAAATTGATTTTAGTTCACTATAGCCACCCAACTTTATAAATTTTTTTTCTCGATTTTGGTTTGATTTATATTATATAATTTTTTCCTAATATGGGTTAGTAGTTTTTTTTTTTTTTTTTTATGTGAATATATTATGTGTGATAAGTTGTATATTTTGTGTTTTCAAAACCAAAAAAAAAATAAAAGAAAAAATTGTTTCTACATATAATTTTTTTTTAAAAGTTTTTATAATGATTACTATGTTGCGTGTTTTTTTATTTCTATTTTTGATCCTCGTCTTTTTATCCGTTACAATAATTATGTTTAAATTTTTAAGTGTGTTTTTGTTGTGGTAATAATCGAATGGTTTAAATGAAACGTTATATGAAGTTAGATAATCATGGTGAATCAAAAGCAATTTAGATGGCCATGTCACATTTTTTAAGTGTTTTTTTTTTATGCTTGTTTTAGAGAGAGAAGGTTGTTTACAATTGTCGAGTGGAGGAAAGTGGAAGTGTTATATAAAGGCATATGGAGAGGAAGACGACATGCATTATAAATATGGTGTACTTTAACTAAATTGGTCCACAAGTGCACAAAACCTCAAGTAATTTAGGCCATGTTTGAGCCAAATTATTGTAAAATGAAAATGAAAAATATAGTCGTTATTGAGTCCACACAAGAGATAAAAAAATTCGAATTTAAATGTTGATGTGATAGATAACGATCATATTTTTCATTTTAATGAAATAATAATGTAGATCAAACGGGGCTTAATATATATATATCCTCAATAATTCAATAAATAGGGAAAAATAATAAAGAAAAAATAGTGACTAATAAATAAAAATTTGTTTCACTTTCACCCACCCTAGACAAACGTGTCATTTGATAGGGAAAAGAGTGAACCTCAAGAAAGTTTACTTAGCAAGAGAGACTTCCTATACGACGGCTACCCGTGTCCCTTTGATTGGGTGGGGTGGGAGAAAGGGGACAGGTAAAAAAAAAAAAACGAACAAATCAGTACGCGGTGATGGTAGTGATATTGGTAGGACGAAATTACCCTTACCAAAAAAATCATGTGTATGGCACGGATCCATTTAACGGAGAAAATGGACGGAAGTTGACAGTGGGGACCATTTTTGCAAGAAAGAAGTGCAAATAGGGACCCAAATGAAAAGATTCAATTAATAAGTCCTGAAGTTGTAGTGCTACCTTATAATAGGAGTCCTTTGTGCCAATTAGTCGTTTATATACTATAGATAATGTTGTCTTAAACTTTTACGTGATTCATATTTAGGGTGTGTTTGAGTCGCATTATTTTGGAAGAATATATTTTGGAATAATAGATTGATGGAATATGTGTGACTGAAACAGAACAAAAAGTTATTGGTGTGATGATTATTTTATTGAAGAATGTTGTTGAAAAACGAGTAGAATAATGAAAATGAAAATTTTAATATGTATCAAACAGGGACTTATTTGCAAAATCAACTGGATTTTATCGAATGTTCGTTTCAATTTACAAATTGTTCTATTATACACATGGGTGGAGGGTGGGCTGGGCTGGGTGGGCTATAGCCCAGCCCTACCCCAGCCCAAAAGCAGATTTTTTTAAAAAATATTTGGTTAATTGTGTATCATTTTAGTTTTACATTTGGGTTGTAAATAAAATTAATTGGGTTAAAATTAATATTTGAGCTCAACAAACTTTATTTTTTAAAATTTTTCACCATGAATTTGCTTTTGAATTGAAAATTAATTTCTAGGCTGGGCTAATTTTATTTTTTTTAATTTTTCATCATGAAATTGTTTCAAAAATGATGTTATTATCAAAATAAGTAATATGCTATATATTTAATTTTATTAGTTCATAAATATATTTATTAAAACTTTATTACGAGTGTTCAAAAATATATTATGATCAATGTTTTAAACTTATAGAAAATGATATATAACATTAATATATTAAAAAGCAAGTTGGATTTAAGTTAAATTTGAAAATTAAATAAATGAAATGATAAATGTGAATATTACAATTTAATTAGTTTAGATTCAAGATCAAATTAGTCAATTAGACATACATTTGAAAAATGATTTTTTATGGACATTTTAACATTTTTTTATTATGTCACTATCACACATTGGAAGTTTATGAAACCATTGGATAGAAGAGCATCTATAAAAGACACTATATCACATTAGAAGTTTATGAAACCATTTGAGATAAGTGTATCTATAAAATGAGCATGACATCCAATAGTTTTCTACGTGCCTTTGAATTATAATCTATGAAATCCATTCATTAAGTTAAGATTTTTTAAACTAAAAAAAGAAAAAAAATAAGGAAAACCACCAAACTGAGACCAGTTCATCGGTTTACGGTTGAAACCGGTCGGTTCAGTGGGTTTTGAGCGGTTTTGTCATAATGAGTTAGCTGGACATGATTTTGCTCGATTTTGAGTCCAATTTTTGTTTTATTGTCTGGTTTAGAACATCTTTTAGTATGCAAGTTCATTGAAAAAAAAAAAAAAAAAAAATTAGTCCAGCCTAATATATTTTCTGGCTTCGCCCCTGATTATACACATTTTAAAATAGAGTAATTAGCACATAACGTTCGTACCTTTAATTATTGTTGTGAAAAAATCTATACCTTCCATTTCTGACATTTGCATATTTAATTACACATTTGATTGTGTAAAATGTTCTTTTTATCCAGTTTCTCAATTAAGTGAATGATATTCTTGTCATTTTTCCTCTTTCTTTCCCATGTGAACTTATTTTTTATTTATTTTTTTCGTTTGAAAACTAACCTTCAATTTCGTTTTTTATATATATATATAATTTCTGCTAACACAAAAAATATACAATTTAGCAAAATTTATAAATCATGTATAAATTGCTCAAACTTTAATTTTCAAATCATATATTCTAATAAATCATGAGTATTATCCATTTATTTACCAATCATTTTCATTTATAAACTAAACTTTTTATAAATCTTCCCAAATAGATTTTAATGCATTCACATATATTAAAGTATATTCCATTCAAATGATAAATTTACAACATATAATATAAAATTAGGGGATGA
The DNA here is from genome assembly GCA_019097785.1 of Fraxinus excelsior. Taxonomy (NCBI): domain Eukaryota; kingdom Viridiplantae; phylum Streptophyta; class Magnoliopsida; order Lamiales; family Oleaceae; genus Fraxinus; species Fraxinus excelsior. The sequence goes on along the minus strand of CM032629.1, from coordinate 1,377,863 downwards.
ATAAATCCTAAAAGTTAGAAGAGAGAGATATATCGAACATAGAAAGTTTTAATTTTCTCCTAAATGAATTGATTTAAATGTAACGACGAGTCGCAACCAACACAAAATTATTCTCACTTAAAAAATGGATGCAATTACTATTCATATAGTCGACTCGAATTTATTAAAATTAAATTTTAATTTTCTTTTTGTTATAAGCTTGTAATTAAGATTCGTTTTGGGAAACTTCCCACCACCTACACTAGAGAAAGTAGTTCAATAAAGTAGCCGTTGTACCAAGTTTTTCACTGGTTTTCCTTAATTCTCAGCTTGCATAGCTGTTCACAACAAATGAAAACATAGAGAAAAAGCCTGTCCAAAGTTTAACACTTTCTTTGCTTTGCATTCTCACTTTCTCTCGATTCTAAGATATTTTAAAATTGAGAACACTAACCGTACACGTAGTTTGTTTAGTAACATAGGCCGCCTAATTAGGAACGACAAAAAAATTCATTCAACTCGATATTCGTCGGAACGAGGACTACCCGTCTAATCAGATAAACGGGCGGGTACAAGGTGGTGTCATTGCCCCAAAGTGGGTACGGAACGGGTACGAGAATCATAGTCCCCGCCCTCGACCTGCCCTGTTTAATGTTAATTTTAAATTTAAATTTTTTATCAAACAAAAATAAAGATTTGCCATCATTTTTAAGAGAATATAAGTTGTTCTTAACAATTTTTAAAAAAATATTTACTAATTAAAGACATAAAAAATAAAAATAAAACAATAAAAAACAAACAGGGCGAGGCCCACCCCACCCCACCCCACCCCAACTGGGTATAGGAAAATGTGAAAGTGACAAAAATACCCGACGAGACGAGGATATGAATGACCTACCCATCTCATACATATCCCGTTGCCGTCCCTACGCGTAATACTTTGTAGTAGAAATGCAATATCAAACAAAAAGACATTTTTCGAAAAAAAAAAAACAAAAAAACTTGTGATTTTATTCAAAAATTCCAACTTCCATTTTTGTTGGTTATACACGTTACCCAAAATAATGAATTGAGTTCATACGGGCATTTTGAATGCTGCTATTGAAATTGTCCTCCTAACTATATTTTCGATCAATCCATCCATTTCATACCGTATTCAACTTGATTTAATGATTATCCAATATCGAAGGGATCCTTTTCCCGTACTAATGTGTTTTTTTTAGAGCAAATAACTAAGAATTTGAATTACATCGAACTTCAAAGCAACTCGGTTTCATTGAAATGAGGATTAATGGATATCATTAGTACAATAATAAATAAACTAATAAGTTCAAATCTGGTTGCTGGGCTTAATGCATCTTTCTTCATAAATTATCTATGTCCAATGTAGGGTTCATGCACGCTGTCAAGCATTTGAAAAACAAAATTAAGCTACTTTTGAATAAGTCTTATTTGGTTGGAAAAAAAAGTTATCGACTGCCTTTTTTGCTTAAAATTTGCAATTAGAATCCCTAAAAAAGGTTCAACAGTTGTGAACTTGTAATGAAGGAAAAGGTCAGACCACGGTATTACAACCCCTTTAGGACTAACTCAAATGCAAATGGGGGGAAAGGTAATTAAATAATAAAAGGAGATAGTATTAAAATATAATTAAAAGAAATATATTATTACCTTCGTTTCCACTTGATTAACATAATTCACTTGAAAATTATATTTGTTATTTTCGAAAATCGACAAGAACAAGTAACGCAATATGACATGCGATATGTACAATCATCTCAAAATCTATATGTAACAGTTTATCGCAAGTACCCTAATCACCTATTTTCATCGATTGATTCATTTCATTCGCAGTAAGCAGTATGAAAATTTTGGGACGAGGCTACAATGGATCATGAAATACCCTAAATCGTTCACTTTTCCCCACCCTTCATCTTATTCCTTTCTTTTACGACTTCCCCAAATAATACTCCTCGGATATGAAAATTATATTTGTTATTTTCGAAAATCGACAAGAACAAGCAACGCAATATGACATGCGATATTATAACCATCTCAAAATCTACATGTAACAGTCTATCGCAAGTACGCTAATCACTATTTTCATCAATTGATTCATTTCATTCACAATAAGCAGTATGAAAATTTTGGGACGAGGCTACTATGGATCATGAAATACCCTAATTCGTTCACTTTTCCCCCACCCTCCATCTTATTCCTCTCTTTTACGACTTCCCCAAATAATACTCCTCGGATATGAAAATTATATTTGTTATTTTCGAAAATCGACAAGAACAAGCAACGCAATATGACATGCGATATGTATAACCATCTCAAAATCTACATGTAACAGTTTATCGCAAGTACCCTAATCACTATTTTCATCGATTGATTCATTTCATTCACGATAAGCAGTATGAAAATTTAGGGACGAGGCTACTATGGATCATGAAATACCCTAATTCGTCACTTTTCCCCACCCTCCATCTTATTCCTTTCTTTTACGACTTCTCCAAATAATACTCCTCGGATATGAAAATTATATTGTATAAAAAAAAAAAAAAAATTTCAAGAATCTGGTTTTATTGTATATTTACCTTCACATTACTCGACAATTAGGCTGATTTGTTTGGTTATAAGATTTTTGTTAATTTTTTTATTTGGCACAAGTGACATGTGTAGAGGAAACCTCCCTTGCTAAGTAAAGGAAACTTAAATTATTTGGTTGGTCCAACGGCAGGGAAATGAAAGTAACGTACAACACACATTTGATATTTATTGGTGGTGAGAAAATGGCCCACACAAATCATTTTCACACGTTCTAAACCCTAAGACCCAATAGTTCATTTTATTTTATTTTATTTGAGCCATATTTTATCAAAAATTCATTTTCAACCACACATTCTTCAAAACTCGTTATTCAAAAATGCATTTTTCCTTGAAAACGTGGCTCAAACAAGGTACTAAGTGTAGAAATTAGGCCTCTTTGGAAATGGATCGAACTGTATCTAAACTTTCTTTAGCTCATTTGTGGAAGTGCACTTTCGTTTTTTGGTTACTAGCAAAGGGAATTTAATGAACAAAGATTTCACATTAGGAGTCTTGCCTTCCTATCATTTCACTTCGTTTGAAAAATTTATTCTTCTTAGACTAGAAAAGTAAAGTATGGGATTGTTCGACGGAACTTTTGGAAAGTTAAAACGTCATTTTTGACGGTACTTAACTTCTTTTGAAAAAAATCAAGATAATTTTCTAAAAGTATTTTATCAGACTTGATGAGCTTTTAGAATAAGCTGTCATAAGATACTTTCTCCAGAAAATTCTTGTATAAGAAAATAGAAGCATAAACATAAATACTACGAAACGAGCCCTATGTATGTAGGATATCATGACTCATGCTCTTGTCTTCCTCGTCTTATTGTTTTTTGAGATGCCGAATTTAAAAAACAAAAACAAAAACGATATAGGTCCTATTTAAATTTCATTCTAACTATGTCCCGGTCTTACTTAGTACTGCAATGTTAGACATTATATAATGTTAGTAGACAAAAATAGAATTTCGGTCGAAGGACATCACTACGTACTTCGCCAAATATAACATATCACCATGTGTTAAAATTTGAAATAAAATGATAATTCGAAAAAAAGGAAAAAAGGAAGAATCATAAAATAATAAGGTGCTTGTTTAGTGGGAAAAAAATACTAAAGAAACCTCGACAATTTAAAACATCAAAAGAAGAAATTTCACGTTGTTCTCGAGTTGAACTTTGAATATCAAAAGCCCTACCAACCTGCACTACAAATAGAAATAATGATTTGAAAACATAATTTACTTCTAGTGCACTGGATGTCGATTTAATCACGATTTTTAACTTCAAAAGGTTTAACAAAGTATATGTGAAACCACCCACCCCTTCTTTTTGTAAGTGTAGCAAAGTTCTATCAACCCGCTCAACATTTTTTCTTGGACCCTTTAAATACCACCTCTATGTGCAACCTCCAATTCAATTGAAATCATTCTCCATTTATCTCTCTATAAACATAAAAAAACAATCACCCCCTCCCCCCGTCTACAAATCAGTTTATCAAACATTTTTCTTCTCCAAAACCTTAAAATTTACAGTAATGGAGCAAAATCTACCAGACATTACAAAAAAAGTTTGGAACATAGTACGTACTATGTTGTACATGTTAAGAAAAGGCATATCAAAAGGAAAATTAATGGCCGAACTCAACATGATTTTCAAACGTTGGAAGATAGCTGGGAAAGCCATTCAAAATCTCATGTTCCACCACAGCCACCACAGGTCCACCACATCCTCCGCCACCACCGGTCGCCGCGGCTCACCCCTTGACTCACCAATTGAATATGAGTTTAGCTGCAGTAACAGCCCGGCTTACCCTAATATCCATCTCCCCTTCCACCTCAACAAACGTAAACACAACAAGCACCGCGCCCCCTTCTCGCCGGCAGCGATGGAGGAGGATAATGCAACTATGAATGCGGTGGTGAGGACGCTGGAGATGCTTAATAGTGCGGCAGCGTCACCGGCTTTGCCGGGATTCGGAAAGAGCCCGATGGTTAGGCAGCTGAGGATAACAGATTCTCCATTTCCCTTGAGAGATGCTGATGAAGATAATCGTGTAGATGAAGCTGCTGAGGAGTTCATAAAGAGGTTCTATAATGATTTGAGAAGGCAAAATGCATAAGCGGCTTCAATTAGTCGACACGTGAAATTTCATAAATGATTAACGACAATTGAACATACGTTGCATGAAGTTATTGGGTTCGAAGTTTCAATTAGTTGAAGCGCATAATTTTCATAAATGGTTATTGGACAAGCCATGTTATACGAAGTTGAATCCTTATATATCTTGAAATTTTGGTAGTTAAGATGTTTGGGGAATTGTTACATGTTTTTTGTAGCGTCGAGGGCTTGATTGAGAGAGAGATGTTGTGAGAGACCTACAATGGTTTATTATTTTTATGTCAATTTTACTTCATGATTTTATTCTAGATAAATGAGTTATTATTGTCGTAAATTTTGAATAATAAAAAAATTATTTATGTAAAATTATTGAAGAAAGATTTCACATTTTTACATATTACATATTAGACGAAAATCATTTAGCTCGGTTTAAATTGAGTTTAAATGATATCGTGACATCAAAACTAGAAAAACTTCATTTAATTCCTATGTAAGTAAATGAATAACAATGAGCTACAAATACGTTGTTGGGACATCATCGGTGCAGCCGATCTCTACTATTTCTAACATATTTACTTGTCCTAAGAATCAAGTGTGTGTTTGCAAATTTCAATAAAGACCAACAACTAAAGATAGATGAAGGATTCATTTGATATGATTTTTAAAAAATCAAAAGTTACTTCAGAATGAATGATTGAATCTCATTTTGTGAAGGATGACTTATGGAATTGGAGGCATGCATGGAGCAAAAAACTTATGTGAAATTTTTTCGGCTTCTTTGAGGAAATAATTTGGAATTTTGTGATTTGATTTTTGGGGCCTTTGTTTCTTGTATTTGGCGATGAGCTTTTAATTCTCTTTTAAAAATTAATTTTCAAATATTAATTAATGTAACTTTCTCATAAAATTCTCTACGAAAATTAGAAGTTAAAGCAAAAACCACATCGAATTTATGAGGCTTACGACACTCGTGATAAAGCCTCTCAAGGGTACCTGCTCCGGCGTGTATCTCACCTATTTCCTATTATCCACACTCTCGACAGAGGCCATTGTAGCGCCATCATTGTCATGAGACATTGATGTTGCGAAATAATCCCGCAAGCGTACGGGATCGTTGTACAAGTAATAAATGTGATGAGTGAGTTATCGTCCCACAGGGAATACGGCTTAATTCTAGTGCAATCGATATATCTAAATTCGAAACAATAACAAGATATGATGAGTTTTATTTAACTACGTTCTAAAACTACGAAAACAATAAAATTATGGTTTTTTAAATTAAATGTGAAAGAAAGTATTGGATTTCCGATTCCACTAAGTGACTCTAGCATTCAATTCTCAACTTGTAATAATTACTTCAATCCTTACATTGGTGACGATCGATAATTCCACTTCTATTTATTATTCTTTTCCAAGATATAATAAACCTATATTGATCACGACACGATCATATTCCTAGTTCGCATTCATATGATGAATATGCATTAAATTATAGGATTATCATACAAGATCGCACACTTCACAAATATTATTCCTAATATTTATTCTTCATGTGTTACACATACAATGTTCTACTTATCGTGAGTTTTTCAATACTACAAATAAGCAACTTATTGCCCTAATGGTGCGCAAACATTAAAACAATATGAAAAAGCATGTATATGGAATCACAATGCGAGAATCAAACTAAAAATCACAAGTTTTGAATTAAAAACTAGAAATCAAATAGTTTCATCATCCATCCAATACAAATAAACTTAGCCTAGCATCGTGTTATGTAAATCGCAAAATAAGATTGGAAAAACATCACCCGGAATGATAAATAATGAATGAAAAGTGAAAACTCAATTTCTTCTTTGAATTCCTTCAATCCGGATTTTGAATCTTCAATATCTTGTGATTATCGCATTTGAATCTTGTGCTAAACCCTTTCTTTTGGTGAGAAATTGGATTTGATATGCTCTCGGTCGTTCCACGCCGTTCCCCCTCAAGAAAGTAGGTTAAAATTGGGTTTTATGGAAATTTGGATAAAACCAGAAAATTGGGCCGTTCAGGCCCAGAAATGGCCTGTGCGCGTGCGCCGTAAAAGTCCTTGCCCGCGCGCCGTGTAAATGTTTCACTCTCGGTAAATAAAAGGTAAGCCCGTGCGCGCGCGAGAGATTATGCCTGTGCGCGCGCGCTGGCAAAAAATCTTCCAATTGTTGCACTTTGGTCCCCGAATTGCATTCTTTATTTATTTCGATTCTTTCTTTGTATTTTCTTGGCCCTTCATCTTCCAATTTCATGTAATTGACTCCAACATCTCTCAAATCATCGATATGAGGTCCGAATCATCTATTAACACTTTGCGATTTAGTCCCCAAACTTTGGATTAGGTCAACTTTAGCCATTTTTCAGCCTATTTTCTTCAATTCCATGGTTTTGCATCTAGATGTACCTAGCAAACAAAAAATATATAAAATTAAGCTTCAAATCATCTAAAGTAATGACAATTGCTTAAGTTTAACGGCACAAATAAGTGTATAAAATACACTTATCAATTGACATCTTCCACAACTGTTAATGTTAAATTATCCAATCAATCATACGCCTACCTACCGGCGAATTCAGGAATTCGAGTGAGTTGGGGGCAGATCTAGTTGAGGACGTGTATGGATGGCAACAAGGTGAGTTTGAGACGGATTTGCCATTCCCACACTGTCCCGTCAAGTATTTGTGTCACATTGTCTCATTCTCATATCCGATTAAAGCGGGACGGGGCAGAGTCTCCCGCCATTTTTATCACTCCGTTTATTTATTTTATATTTTTAGAATCATAAAATAATAAGGTGCTTGTTTGGGGGGGGGGGGGGGGTGACAATTTAAAACATCAAAAGAAGAAATTTCACGTTGTTCTCGAGTTGAACTTTGAATATCAAAAGCCCTACCAACCTGCACTACAAATAGAAAAGGTGAATTGAAAACATAATTTACTTCTAGTGCACTGGATGTCGATATAATCACGATTTTTAACTTCAAAAAGTTTAACAAAGTAACTTTAAAAGGACGTTGAAAGGAGGATAACAATATTTATAGTTGAACAAAATTCCGTCATGTCAAGTATTAACTTTACATAATCAAGATGTTGAACATCAACAAGAACGAGCACGAGTACTTATTTTCCTATAATCAGAAGTTCTCATTGTTTAAGAATCGAGATCTCCAAATTCGATATACGAGAATAGTCGGTAGTTTAATAAAAACGAAATATGCCAAGTGAAAACTTAAGTAAATCACCAAACTATGCAATTAGTTTAGTGATTATTAATTGTAAATTAAATACGGACTTGTCTAATCATTTCCAGACCATACAATAATTGAGCAATTAAAATATGAAAAAGGAAAATTTTCTCTTTCATCCCCAATTTATATAAAATATTATTAATCTACCTTCAACTTTTATTTTTAACCCCCTATTTGGTGGGGAAAAAAATCAAATATGTAGTAGATTTTGATAAAAGTTGATTGAATGAGTGATTGAAAAATTGTGAGATGCATAAACTATGTGATTAAAATTAATTATTGTTATTGACTTACCAAACATGAGCTTAATATCAGACATGATTATTCCAAATGTACAGAAGAATTTTTCGCAGAAATTTCACTAAATTTTTCACTGTAGTAATTATTTTCTAAAATTTTTTTTCGTCGAATTCTTACCTTCAACCTTTCATTAATTAGTATGTACTCATTTTGAAGATAATTTATATCAAAATATTTTATTTTCATGTTTTTAAATATGATGAAAAACAAGTAGTTTTACTCTATTTAACAGACTTTTGTACATAAACTTGTTATCAAATATAAAATGTGTTAACTAATAGAAAGTTTGAGGATAAAAATGATATGAAAATTTGTTAGGAAAATATGCTATAATGAACAAAGATTAAGAACCATAAATGAAATTAAAATATGGCATAAGAAATCAAAATTGTAGTGTTAATATAATTACCTTATAATATTTTCAAAATGAGACTGTAAAATGACTAAAACGTCCTTTTGATAGCCAAAGAATGAGTCCATTTGACAGTTTTTGACTAAAATCTCCTTTAAAGTTTTTTTTTTTTTACGTGATATTTTTGTGTTAGCTGTTTCGTGACTATGCTTTACGTTTTCTTGTACAAGTTAAATTATTTTCAATAAGGAGTGACATAGTCGAGAATGTGAATTTTAGGTGATTGACACGTATCCTGTATGTATAATATGCAGTGAAGTTTATCGAAAAATAAAGTGTCCATTATAGGAAATTATTTTGGATGTTTTCAATAAAATATTCTAATCCTTTTTTCAGAACATAAAAATTACCTTTTGGCAATTTCGAGTTATTAATTAGGGGAAATTAGGCCACATACGGTAAAAACTAACCCAATTAGATTAATACTCTTAATTAATTAAACATCACGTGAACCCGTATTAATTACGTTCTAAATTAAGACAAAAACTATCAGTGCCGCACGAAATGGAGATGCCTCCTTTGAAGCCCAAAAATTCCGGCCAACCACCACCCAAACCACCGGATCACCATACCGTTGGAAAGCTCTCATCACCCTCTACAATTCTTACCCAACATCTTGCTTCAAACTTACCAGAATCAGCCGAAAATTTGAGCCAAAATCGGCTGAACACGCACCAAAATCTAGTCGAAAACTTGACTTCCGGCAACACCCATGTCATACCTACCTTACAAGTCGATCAACCTCTTCATGGTGCACCTACAGATGTCTTCATAACTACAAACAAAACTGTAAATCTAGATTTGCAGAATTTTTTTCTCCACAACGAACTCGGACCCTGTGATCATTATTTCCGACGCCGTCAATGCAACCCATGGTCTCGGACCACCACTGCCTCATCATGGCCATCCAATGAACCCCAAGGGTCATATCCAATTTCGAACCAACATGGACGAATCAAGCAAGGCAGCTCATGCACAGGAGTTTCTGGAAATTTTTGGACTTCAAAACCACCCTGCAAAAATCAGAAGTTAAGGAGAAAAAATACGTACATCAGTAGAAGGGTTAATTGCAGAGGAACGATGGAAGTAATGGAATTGCAGAAGGGTAATTATCAAATTATGAACTTCTCCTATGGATTGAACATTTAGAATTTCAAAGTTTTCTTAGTTTTTGGTGGGTATTGGAGAAAGTAGGCAGAAATGGTTTTGGATTCGTAGATATTGAAGTGGTGATGGATTTGCAGAAATGGTTTTGGATCCTTAGCCATTTCAAGCAATATTATCTAATGAAAACAATACAGATACAAACTATAATTCGTATTTTGTGCAGAAAGATCTTATTCTTGGCGGATTGAGAAATGGCTTGTGAGTGTGTGTGATGTTGTATGACTATATGTATATATAACATGGGGTGGGTTGGAGTTGGGTACTAGGTGTTTCAGTGAACGAACAGGTTAAGAAGAAACAATTGAGAGAAAGATGGCTGCAAAATCAATTATTTTTTCAGGAAAGTGTGGGCTTGATTAGAAATTTAGTGCATGCAATAATATTGTTTTTGAATTTTCGTCACTTCTGAGCGTGTCACTTTTTTTTTTTTTTTAATTTGTCACTTTTTTTTAAAATTTTCGTCACTTTTTTTGAATGGTCACTTTTTTTATTGTCTGTCACTTTTTTAATCTGTATAACTTTTAATTTGTGCCACTTTTTTGAGTTCGTCACTTTTATTAAAATTTGTCACTTTTTTGAATTTTATCACTTTTTTCAGTCACCTTTTTATTTGTATCACTTTTTTGAGAGTGTGTGTCACTTTTTTTTTTTTTTTTTGAGTTTTTGTTACTTTTTTGAGTTTGTGTTACTTTTTAAGTGTCACTTTTTTGAGTTTTGTCAATTTTTTGACTTTGTATCACTTTTTGAGTGTGTTACCTTTTTTTTTTTTTTTTTAGTTTTGTTACTTTTTCTTTGAGTTTTGTCACTTCTTTTTAGTTTGCATCACTTTTTTAAGAAAATAAAAAAGTGACAATTTTTATAAAAAAAAAGTGGCATTATGTGACTTTTTCATTTTACAAATTATTTTTTACTTCCTAAAAACCTTTCACATGATTTTTCAAAACATCCCTAATTTTTAGGGTATTTTTGTAAGTACCCCTATTAATTATGGGGCAGCCCACAATCAGTTAGCCCACCAAGATTGATCCACTTCACCTCCATCTTCAACACCGATAAAACGACCCATTGGAAGATTAAACGATGACGTTTTCCTGTTATAGCTTTTCCCATATAATTGAAGTTGACCCAATACTCAACATACTGCGAGTGCTGAATTTTCGTCTCCTCTCTTTTCAAGGTTCCCATTTTCCTTTTTTAATCTATTTTTTCATTGATTTATTTTATTTTTCTTGACCGATCTCTGCGTTATATCTGCAATTATATGTTCTGTATACTGTTCTGATTATTGTTTTTCGATTGTGCTTGACCTGATCGATTTTTATATTGCAGTTCCATCTATTTTGTTTTGTAAGTATTATGAGAAATGGAGCAATTGCAGTGTTTATATTTATTGTTGTGCCTTAATTGAGAATTTATGGTTAAGCAAGTGAAACATTTTGTTATTGGTAATTTATTACTCATATTGCACTTATAGGGCTTGATTCTCTATTGAAATGGTCATCTTTTCATTGGTTTTGTTTTAAATTTTCCTATAAAGGGGATGTTGTCGTGTGGGTATGAGAACCAATGAATTTTTGCCTATTGAACGTGTACTCGTATTTTTCAAGATTTTGGTCAGTAGCATTGGGCTTTAATTTGACATAAAAATGTTTATGAACTTGATATTCAAGTTTGGATCCTGGATCGGGGAGAGTGAAATTTAAGGGTGCGTTTGAGCCATATTATTTTGGAATAATGTATTTTGTAATAGTAGATTGATGGAGAATGTGTGGTTGAAAAAGAAGGAAAAGTTATTGATGTGATAGAAAATATTATTTTACTGAGAATGTGTGGTTAAAAATGAGTAGAAAAATGAAAATAAGAATTTTAATGGGAATCAAACAGGGGCTAAATATTATTTGCAAATGTAGTAATTTCACCAGAACTGAAGGGGAAAAGATTTATAACGTTGAAATTCCTCCCTTGATTGATATGGTCATTGTGATTATGTTTTCCTTTGCAATGAAACATGATTAAAGGTTTTCTTTGTGCTTTGCTTCACCTCAACTTGCTGAAAATTCGATATCTATCTGGAAGGCAAGAATGAAAAGAAAAATTGATCATACTCTCCTGTCAAGTTCACAAAATGTACAATTAAACTTCTTTTATTTAAATCTCTTGGTCATCATTGTCTAGTATTGTGCTGTGCTTGCTACTTCTTTCAAACTAAATACTGATGATTTAAATCTCTTTTGTTTTTTGTGTTCTCTTTATTGATTGCTCTAAACTTATTAATTACTTGTACTTGTGCTCAAATACGTTATCATCCGGCCTCTAGTAAGTTGTCTAGGACTTCAAGTCCAGGACAATGGCTTTTACTTGAACACCCTTTCCCCTGTAGAATTTGACAGTATATTTTGTTGAAATTTTTGACATTGAGCAACAACCCAGTTTGCACAGTCTTGTAGGAGTAAAGGGAGGTAGTAGCAAACTAATTTTGGAGGAGCAGTTACCCTAAAATTCCGTATTTACTGTAAGATCAGACATGCCTGGACAAAAGATTGAAACTGGTCACCAAGATGTTGTTCATGATGTGGTGATGGATTATTATGGTAAACGGCTTGCTACAGCTTCTTCAGACAACACCATCAAGATAATTGGAGTTAGCAACTCAGGATCTCAACACCTTGCAACTTTGACTGGTCACCAAGGACCAGTTTGGCAAGTAGCATGGGCTCATCCTAAGTTTGGATCCCTCCTTGCTTCTTGTTCTTATGATGGGAAAGTCATAATCTGGAAAGAAAGCAACCAGAATGAGTGGATCCAGGCTCATGTTTTTGACGATCATAAAGCATCTGTCAATTCCATTGCCTGGGCTCCTCATGAACTGGGTCTCTGTCTGGCTTGCGGGTCCTCAGATGGGAACATCTCAGTCTTCACCGAAAGATCTGATGGAGGATGGGACAAGTCACGAATTGATCAGGCTCATCCAGTTGGTGTAACCTCTGTTTCATGGGCCCCATCAATTGCCCCTGGTGCTCTTGTAGGTTCTGGTATACTTGATCCTGTTCAGAAGCTTGCATCTGGTGGCTGTGATAATACGGTGAAAGTCTGGAAGTTTGATAATGGAATTTGGAGGATGGACTGCTTCCCAGCTCTTCAAATGCATACTGATTGGGTGAGGGATGTTGCTTGGGCACCGAACCTGGGACTTCCTAAGTCTACAATTGCTAGTGCTTCTCAAGACGGAAGAGTTATAATATGGACTGCGGCCAAGGAAGGTGACCAATGGGCTGGTAAGGTTTTGCAGGATTTCGGTGCTCCTGTTTGGAGGGTCTCCTGGTCGCTTACGGGAAACATACTTGCAGTTGCTGATGGAAAAAACAGTGTAACGTTGTGGAAAGAATCCGTAGACGGAGAGTGGCAGCAGGTTACAACTGTTGAGCCATAAACCTAATTGATCTTTCATTATTTTCTTTCCTAATACCGGTCTGTCTCTGGTTTCCATAAACTCTTCCACCCCCATTCCACATTGACTCGTTTCAGTAGAGCAAATTTAACTTGAAGTCATCAGTGGCTTAACTTTTAAAGTCAATGCAAGACATGATTGTTTCCTAATGTTGCTGCAGATTACTTTGACTAATTTATTTCTTTAAATGATAATCTTGATATTTGGTTATGTTCTTTGTTGTGATGCTTAAAATGTATAATTATCTGATTTAGGTGAAGCCGTAATGGTGTTATTGAGTTAGTTAGGTCTTTAATCTCAGCTGTTGACGCGTTACCATCAAATAATGTCCTTTACATGGTTGGCTCATATAGTGTCTTCAATTATGGATCGAGCTTTTCAAGATTTAATGTTCTTCAGCCGAAGGATATACACCTTATTGCCAGGTGAGCTCAGTCGAGAGTGAGGGTATACCTATGCAATCGTCCCTAACATGCCCTTGAAATTTATGCGTATTCATCGATAAAATGCGATTTGACCCTTTTCCTATTCTATCCGCATATTTGTCTTCCAATTATTACTACAGAGTACAGACGCTTGTTTGAAGGTTGCAAAAGGCCTGGAATGAACCGCCTGTCAAGATGGGCTGGGACAAACAATGACGGTCCAACAGAACATGAAGAGCAATCTTTTCTCCATTTTGTTTTTAACAATTTAGGGGGCGTTCTCTTTGCTATTTTCAAGCTGTTTTCTGTTTTTGATTTTTCAAAACGGTGAAAACGCGTTCTCTTTGTCATTTTCGAAAATAGATTTTCGAAAACAAAAAAAAACAATTGTGAAGAAAATGGAAAATGGCTTTTTAGCCGTTTTGGGAATTTTCAATACAAAACACCCAATAATTGGAAAACACGGGAAACGCTCCAAACCCATCTCTCCCTTCTCTCTTCCAATTTCGTCTCTTCTTTTTCTCTCTTCCAATCCCACTCCCTCCGTCCTGCTATCACTGCCGTGGCCAGAGCCCAAAAGCATCGCTACCTAGCTGCAGCTAACTGCACCTGATATACTGCCACTGTCCGCTAAGATTGGGGTGTCGGTGGAGGATTTGGCGGCACTGCAGTCACTCGACGTAGCGGCTGAGAAGGAGATTGAGTAGCTGGCCTTGAAAGAAAATAAAATTTGTTCAATTTCATGAAGTCTCTTTACAAGGTTCAAGCAAGAATCAATTTTGTTTGTTGGCTAGCTTCTCAAGAAAATAACCCCCAAAACGCAAGCGACAAAAGAATTCATCAAGCAGGTAAAATATTTCATTTGTTATATTTTAAATTATTATTTTTCAATTAGTGTAGGGATGTGTTGAATGAAATGTATTAATTAGATTAATTCGGTAGTTCAAATTAAGGATGGTTAGAAATTAGAGTTCGTCATGTTTCAAGTTGATTGGCTGTAGATGAGGTGGAATGATGGATTAAGACATCGAGTTTTCTTTTTGAAAATACGGGTACAATTTGGTGAAGATGAAGGTAAAGAAGTGCAGGGGGAGTAACTAGTGAAGTTGCGGATTGGTTGAGGGCAAGGAAGATGTCATTGGCTGTGAATTTGGACGCAGATGAGATTGAACCAGAGGCCATTGGCTGTGAATTTGTAAACTTAACCTACTCGACTGACTTGCATAACTTCAAATGAGGTTTTAGTTGACTCAAATAACAACTGTAAACCAACAAAAATACATATTACTATAACTTCAAATGGAGGCTGAACTAAAGGAGAATAGTAAAAGGGCAGAACCCAATAAAGATACACGTTAAACACACATTCGTTATAGTAGACTATCTCGAGAAATTTAATTCAGCCAACATTTCTATCTATTTGTTTTGTTTGGTGTTACCTTCTTTAAATTTGCATAGTTATTTTGGAGCGAAAGTGAGTGCTTTTGTTCTTGAATGGAACAACCAATTTACAACCTGGAGGATTTTGAGCCAATATTCAACCATGAAATGCCTTTGGAATAAATATGTTCTGCTGTTGGCTTTAAGCTAGTGGTTGGCATGGTCTTTTGGCTAATTTCCTTATCATTTGTTCATGCAATAATGCATGTTGGCATATTTGGTGTATCTCATTGATTGCTACCAGAAACTTTAGCTTCGACATGCCTGGAGTTTCGATAGCGAACTAAGTTTCTACTACATATGTGGTAAAACATCTTTAGATCGGATTCTTCTTATCTTATGCTTTTATTTGTTCATCTTATCGTTTAGTGAGCGCAATGGTGTTTATTTGAAGACTGCTTGAAGGCATTCCAGAATTGGATTTTGAGAAAGTTGAAGGCATTCCAGAGACTGCTTGTCTTGACCATGAGAAGAGCTCTTATTGTGCAATTATTGAACAATGGTCGTTGCTTGCTCCTGCAGTATCTATAAAAGATTAATTGTTAATCCAAAGAAATTGGGAGCTGTTGTTTGTAATTTATGTTAAAGGAATTTGTAAACTATGTAAAGCTAATTATCATAATTTGAGATCTTGGGGGTGGACAAATGTTGGGTGTTCTTTTGTCTCTTTTTCTCCCTGTCCCAACTATGAGAGAATTTCTCCATACCTGCTTGGTTTCTACTTCCTCCCTATCCCTACTCATAAACTTAATTTATTTAGAAGATAGGGATAATTAAAAATAAATTTGAGACAAATAAATTGTGAAAAATCGGATAGGACTTTATAAGATTATTGATTTAAGGGGATGCAAGAAAGTGTGTTGAAATCAAGCACCCTCTTTCTCTTTGGACTCCATTTAAATGTATTTTGAAAAAATAAATTTTAGAATAGTGATTTTTTGAAGAATTTGTAGTTAAAATGAATTTTTTTTGAATTTACGTGTAATTTTTGTCATGACACGTAAACTTTTAATCGTATCGATTGAAGTGTTTTGCTAAATGTAATTTAGGTTGCATTTTTTATATTTGGAAAAAAAACATTTTAAATTTCACCAACTTCAAATTTTATATGTTAGTTAATACTATATTAATATTAAACCATTGAAATTTATTGAATAATCATATTTTTTAAATAAAATATTATTAAAAACATTCTCAAAATTTCAAAGTAAACGCGTTTTCCATTTTTATGTTTTCGGAAACAATTTTTCAGAATGGCAAAAAGAACGCATTTTCAGAAATCTCAAAACAGACACTCAAAACACAAAACACAAAATGAATTCAAAACTCAAAACACAAAATTGAAACACGAAGAGAACGGCCCCTTAACTTTCTCTTTTGAATAGTAATTGTTTTAGGAGAACGCGTGGTTAAAAAAATAAGAAAATGTTTTCAATTTATGTGTATCATTATTTTTTAATTTATACGTATCATTATTTTATCATTATTTTATGAGAGAACGCGTGGTTGAAAATAAAATTTGAAAATATACACTTTTTGAGAAATGGAGCGCATACAAGGGGGTAAATAGAGTACGAGAGTCATTGTTCCTTAACTGTCTCTGTCCAAAGTTATTGAATTGAATCCTAATTTCTTATACTCAGTTGATTGTTCAGGTAGTTTTGAATTAAGGGTCCGTTTGATTGTAATGGTGGAAAATGTGTGGAAAGAAAATGTTTTACGGGAAAAATATTTTCCTAGAAAATGTTTTACAGTGAATTGTAATTAAGTGTGTTTGATTGGTATAATTTTTCATGGAAAATGTTGAATGTTTGGAGTCTGTTTGACTTCCATTTTTATGGAAATTGTTCATTAAAGTGATAATATTTTTTTACTATTAGGTCTAAAATTTGTTCTAATTGTCAAAAATAAAAAAATTTGAAAAAAATAAAATAACCATACCGAATATCATTCGTTTGTCTTTGTTTTGCATGGAAATTGTCAACAAAAGTGATTTTTTTTTTTTTTACACAATGGTTGATAGAATTTGTTGCCATTACTAAAAAAAAAAAAAAAGGTGGAAATTGCTTTCCCACCTAATAGGTGATTAGGTGAGAAAACAAAATCAAGAAAGTGTGCATCAAATGGTTGTACCTAGAAAAATGTGAAAAACGTTTTACATGAAAAAATTTACCTATCAAACAGCATTTTAAGGGTGGAATGTTTTCCTTTTCCACGGAAAGCTAAAGCTATCAAACGGATCCTAAGAGTTGAATGTTTATTGATGCTCATTTCTTTTGCCTTATATAAATATCGTAATATTTAGTTAAAGAAGAAAAAGTTATATACCCTTTTATCGTTGACCTAAGTAATTTCCCAGTTGGGTTTTGCTATTTTACACTGGGACACGCACACTAGGGAGGGCTCACGTCCAATAAAAAAATTGTAGGCTTCACTATTGTGAAGAAGCTTGTACATGTAACAAAACCATTTCCCTGTTATACATAAAACTAATCATTAATGTTTAACAAATATGACTAAAATAAAAATTTACTTAAATAAGTCTTAACTTTCTTGTAGCCAAACACAAAGCCAGCACGTGATATTAGTGCACGTGCAAACATGTTATACTGTTGACCCGAAATTGAGATCAAAGAATGAACCTTATGTCTTAGGACTCCAAAAATGGGTTTCCAATTTCCAGCTATTGCCTTGTGACTGTTGAATTTGACCAACCCAATAATTGATGATAAACTAGTAAGAGAAAACGAATAGTTTGCCACCCAGCTCGATCCATTAGTGAGATACCATTCTAAAAAACTAGAATTCGTACGTGTATATTTTTAGAAGAACAAACAACTATTGTCTAGTAATCAAACAACTAGCGCAACTTAACCTTACTAAATGACACTTTCCATTGAATTTTTTTCTCCCTTTTTCATTTTCAATAGATTGATCACTCTGCACAAATTCTTACGTACAACCTTAGAGTTGATAAATTCGTAATTTATAGTGACACTTCTATGAAGTGGTTAGGCATTTTAATGTGGCATGAAAGAGTAACTACACATTCTTCATCAATTCAATATTCCAAAACGTATTCTACACAAAAAGGGACTCAAACAGGCCCACAGTACGCTGGTAGAGCTCATGTGATAAGGCCGAGTACTCTTACCATATTTTAGAATATGGTAATTATATTATCACAACGAATTTTAATTACTACACCACAATTTTTAGTATTTTTCTTATTTATTTAAATAACTTTAAGTAAAATTACACAATTAGAGTTTAATATATAATTAGCTTAAAATAAATTATTGTCGACCACAAACAAAAATCTTAAGTTTTTTTCTCCTTTTTTTTCAACATCTAATTATGCATAGCTTTTCCATTGATGACAACTTTTGCTTTCTACTCCATTCCAAACATACTACATTTGAAGTCAATACTACATTTGAAGTCAATAAATTAAAAATTCAGAAAAGTTTTGGGGAAAAAATATGGAAACTAATTCTTGGGGGTAAATGGGTGGTATACCTAAGCATAAGTTGCAGTTAAATTATTGAGGGTGAATAATGAGAAACTTGCAATGCAACAACACGGATGGATATGAAAAATGGAAAGAGAAAAAACATATTCTAAGAAAAAATAAAATAAAGATGAAGTATATTGGGGGACCGAGAATGAGTACATCACAATATTATATTATATTTTTTTATTTTTATTGTATTAGGAGTATAATTGTAATTTTTTTGTGGTGTATTTATTGAAAATATATTTTAATTGTGGTGTGATTATAATATGGTGTAATAATTAAATTTTGTGGTGAAAATATAATTACTATTTAGAATATTAAAGAAGAAAATATGTTAAAATACAAATTCACCCTCCAATTTAGTACCATATATTTTAAATATTTACAATTCAACCCCTTCTCTCACTGATCAAAGGCCCCCCGCTGTGTATCCACGGACCACGCCATCACTTTCGAGTTTAGACAAAACACTTTGTTCAAAAAAACAAGAGCAAAACTCACTCTTACTTTTCTCTCGTTCTTTTCAAACAATTAAAACCAAATATCGCAAATTTAATTTTACTATGAACAATTTCGCTGCAGATTATGCTGAATTTTCGTCGGTGGAAAATGCAAATGTGAATAATAATATCAATAATGTCCATTTTACGGTGGATGAGTTGTTGGATTTTTCCCGGGGGGATAAGGAGATGACGGACGCGTTTCTCGACAGTCTGGCGGGGAATTCCAGTGATTCGTCGATTGTCACGGTGGTTGATAGTTGCAATTCGTCGATTTCCGGTGGTGGCGATGGCCAATTTAATGATAACATTAGCTGCCGTAGCGTCACTGACTCTGAATTCTCCGCCGCCGAACTCTACGTTCCGGTAATTTGTTGTTTATATTGGAATCGTTTTTCAATCTTGCGTGCAATTCCTCGAAATGTGCGTCCCGCGTTTCTTTTTTCCATCACGAGTTCATCGCCGACACAAATATGCAATTACAGAAATTGCTTAGGACTTTTCATTTCTAATTTTATCTTTATAATTTTCTGGGTTTTTTTTTTCCTGAAACAGTATGATGATTTAGAAGAGCTGGAATGGCTATCAAATTTCGTAGAGGAATCATTCTCAAGCGACGACCTTCACAAACTCGACTTCATTGCTACCAACACCACTAAAACCACCGACGTCGCTGTCGTCACTGACAACTCCTCATCTTCTGTCACCACAACCGTTACTTCCACCATTCATTCCCCGCCGCCTCCCATTTTCCCCTCCGATGTCGGCGTCCCTGGCAAAACCCGCAGCAAACGCTCACGTGCCGCTCCCTGCGACTGGTCCTCCCGCCTTCGCCTTCTTGCCCCTTCCCCTGCTCCTTCCACTAACAATAATATCAGTATTAGTTCAAACACCAAACCTTTGAAAACGACATCGTTTAAGCGACGGGAACTGACAGAGACTCCGGGCCGGAAATGCGTCCATTGCGCATCAGAAACGACCCCACAGTGGAGAACCGGCCCAATGGGCCCAAAAACATTATGCAATGCATGTGGAGTCCGTTGCAAATCGGGTCAACTCGTACCAGAATACCGACCCGCTTCGAGTCCCACTTTTGTGTCCTCTAAGCATTCGAATTCCCACCGTAAGGTTCTGGAGCTCCGAAGACAAAGGGAACTGATGGGTCAAGTCCATATTTTCAATGCATCCAACGGCTCTCATGATTTCTTGATTAATCATCAGAAAGCTGATGGCTGTGACGATTTCAAGCAAATGATATAGTATGGCTAGTGTAGGGGAATTAGTATGCACCTGCTTATTAATTTATTAATTACTACGTTTCTAATTAATGATTTAGACATCTGGATTTTGAAGCATAAAGCAAATGTTAATGTTTAGTGGAGGGAGAAGATTGGTATTAAGTTTGTAACCTTTTTCTTTTTGTTGTTAATTCATTAGACATTTTTAATTAATTTTTTAGACTCATTTTACTTTTGTGATTTTCAAATTGTTCATTTGAAAAAATAAAAATCCTTCTTATTGGATGATCATGATACTCTTCAAAAATCGAAATTCTATATCAATGGAGGAACGATATCACCCTTTTTGTTCAATAAAGATCCCAAAATGGACTAGAAATAATCACATTAAATACTTTGATAACACAGATTCCTATTTATCGCAAAAAGTAACAATGATGAAATTTTACGATCAATTCTAAACTCATAATGGTATAAAAATCTTATATTATTGCGTAGCTGGTGAAAATTTAGATCTTAACTTTTAGAAAGTAACGCACGTTCAAGTACAAGGGTGAAACGGGTTGTGGGGACCCTTTCTCAATCTACGGTTGGTTGATTTGAAGTTTTCTCGTGTCGAACTACTTAGCACATTTTTTATGTCTTTAAATTGAGGATATTTAAAAGTGAACTAGACCTATTGATCGTCGTTTAATAAGATAGAAGACTTATATAGTTGTTCATGGAAGACGAGTGATTTGTTATATACATACATTATGGATCTCCGTGACTAATACACCTAATCAAGAAGGAATTTGTTAATAATAAAGAATTAAATAACATCATGGAGTGTACTAAGTACACTAGTATGGAAGTGCATTAAAAATGGAGTTGTTGATCATTAAGGTTTCAAAATAAAGTTGAAATTAATTAATAAAATAATTAAGGTAAGATTATGCTAAAAGTTTGTCCAATATTAGCTGTCTACTTGATCTTAGACATTTGATCTACAATGGGGTCCACCATGTAACCTACGCTATTGTAATATTTTAACTTTATAATTTTGTATATTAAATATATTCGAATATGGACAAAGTTTTCCTCAAGAAAAAAGTAATTTTGTAAAAATATGGCATATATGTAACATAAATCAGACGCACCAACCAATTTAAACTAGATTGAACTAGATAGGATTAAAGTACCCATACAAACACTACAATAGAAACATGCAAATTTTCGCAGCTAAAGCTCAATATTCCATCGAGAAGTGCATCAACGATAGAATGTCTCGATTGCAAATGTATTGTTGATAGTGTTTTTCGGTGATACTTAGCGACACGAAGAAAAGTTGAAAATTAAAAGCTCCCAAAAAAAAAAAAAAAATCATCGCATAACACACTACTGCCGACGTAAAATTTTTCATTGCTATTTGTACCAAATTTTTTCCCCTCACATTTGTTTTTGCTTGAAACATGTTTTTGAGTACTCCCTTGTCTACTTGGTTCATATATCTGAGCAACTTGCACATGAATGAATATAAATGTACTTGAAAGGACAATATTTGTACATATAAAAATAATTTCAGTATGGAATTATATAGTATATACACACATTATTGTGCATGTATATTTGATGTGGGGGGTGGGGTGAGGGGGTGCATGTGGAAGAGGGGGAAGAGCACATGCATGACTGTCTTTGCAGGGCTGCTATGGATAATATATCCAAAACCTAGGCATGGCTAGCGTGTCCAATGTCTAGGGATCTTTCCATGTTATTTGCTAATGAGTTTCAATTATTATTTTCCCTATCTTGTCTTTCACATTAATTAAATAAAAAAAAAAATATTTTCGTTCTACCTCTTCTAATTTTTCTCTTAAATCAGAACTATAATAAAACGACGTACCTTAATTTGATAAAAAAATATTACTCATTATTCTCCAACCATCATAGTCACATCATCAGCCTTTATCACCCTTGACGAAAAGTAGTGCAAGAACTCTGGTCATAAAAAGTTGAATTTTGAGGCGACTAGAGACATAATTCCCTAATTCGGAGGCTTCATGATCAATACTATTCTAACAAATTAGATAGCCTACCTACCAAAATCCATTATATATAAAGATAATCATGGAAATTATCGTATCTTGCTAGTATACGTATACACTTTCCTTCTCCACTTGAGTCTTAGGACCTATGTTGAGGGGGTTTTGATATATATATATATATATATATATATATATATATATATATAATAATATTGCACATCTACAAATTTTAACCTAAATTTTTTACTTGATGAAGGATGGACCCTAAATCAAATGATAATATTTACCTAAACAAAACAATCTCAAAACATATTTTAGTGTTCATCAAGACTCCTTGGTTCCTAAGTACATAGATTTACTTGTGGAGTAGATGAGGTAGATTTTCCCTTTGCAGGGCAAGAAACAAAGAAGCCTATGACCCATTCCATAAGTTCCATTATCAATTGCGATCGAGTCTTGCCTTCACCTATTTATAACAACTGTACATGTAAGACGACTTTTATGCAAGGAAATTGTAACTTTGTAGGGCAAGAAACAAAGAAGCTTATGGCCCGTTCCATAAGTTCCATTAGCGGTGGCACTGGGCTCGGCCCATCTACCCATTCCATAAGTTCCATTAGTGACGAGCCGAGCTTGAGCTCGCCTCGTGCTCAAGAGTCGAGCTCGGCTCGGCCCACGAGTTCGTAACTTCATGAGCCGAGCTGAGCCAAGCTCGTGGGCTCGTAATGAGCCGAGCCTTACTCGTCTTGTTGGGCAAACCCCTGGCTCGACTCGAGCTTGTCCGGAAACGAGCATGAGCCATCCATAGGCCGAGCTTTTACGAGCCAAGAGACGAGCTACTCAGCCCTTTTGCAACCCCTAAGTTCCATTATCAATTGCGATCGAGTCTCGCCTTCACCTTTTATAACAACTGTACATGTAACACGACTTTTATGCAAGAAAATTGCTGAAGAATACAATTTCCTTGCATATAAGTCGTCATTTCTAATATCTTAAACTTTGAAACGAGATAGCTCAACCCAACAAACGTCACTTTAACCAGAATATTAAAGCACCTAATTATTGACCTCAAATCCTCAACCAACCAATGAACAGTTGAAGATATTTGCCCCATGAAATCTGTGCTTCATAAAGTCATGAGTTGAAAACTTCACCGGAAAAAGTTTCTTGCCAATTTGAAGATGCACGAGATCTAAATGCAAGTAATTTTCCACCTCAATTTCGTCGAAATACTCCGTGAGTTTCTGGTGGAAAAATATAGCATTGGCTATATAATTGCAACTGCATTCAAGGGGACCATATTATCTAAAACTTAGGTCTAAAAGTGTATATTTTGCATGAGAATTTTTTCTGAACTTCTGTTTCATCAATGGCGAATTTTTGCTGCTCCATTGAAACGGAGCCTCGGACCTTGAACCAAGGGCAGCTCCACCATGCCAGGGTAGTGCTTTTTATTTTATTTTTACCTTGCATACTTGAAGTGCATGTTCGTTATGTAATATTAAATAAGTGTCGACAAATGGGATTTTAATATTTTCTTTATTCTTGGTTGTGTATGCATTGTAAACATTGTGGGACTTGAAATTGCTGAATAAAATCTGGTGGGATTTGTTATTAAAAAAAGGGAAAAGAAAAAAAATTAGCCTTTAATATTAAATCGTCACGTCTCATAAAATGATTACTAAACACCTTGAATAGATGACAATAGTAGTTCCTATTGTTCATTTCATTTCTTGTACTCGAGGTCACGTTTACGCTCCCTCTCAAGTTTACAACATTTTATGTCTTGTATCCGATGTATGATTTATGCGCCTTTCAAAATATACTTCCCACCCTTGTGGTGGTTTTAAAAAAAAAATTATGGGAAAATCCAAGTGTAATCTGATTTTTACCCTGTTTTTTAAGTTGCCACCGACTCTAATACTTCATTAAGTAACAACTTCGTTTTTGATTTAATTATACATAGATAATTTTTGTTTTAAATGGGTGTCGACAAGACTTGAACGTTGTTAAGACTTGAGATTTTATATTAAAAGATTAAACTTGTTAAGATGAGCAAAAACCTTTTACGTCGGTTTTATATATTTTATATTTATTCAATATGGGATTCATCTTTGACATATACATTTGATAAACCAATTTTGTTTTTCCTTTTTCTGATTCAGGAAGTTGCCATAGACATTGTTCAAAAGAAGGAAGCTGATGAAGCGTCAAGCATGTTCGTCGATGTCTGCTACTTTAACATTTAACTTTCAGCTTTATAATTCAATACTCTATAGATGTGCCCTAACAACAGCAAATTATCTATTCAGGGCCTGAAACCAGTTGTTGCAATCAAGGAGATGGAAGTGGTGATATCTGATGCAAATTCATATCACAATATTGATGTATCCAAGGAAAAGACTCAGATTGTTGAAGCATCTTGCCAGTGTTCATCTGCTGCTATTATGGATTCCCCAGATCAATCTAGAGTTAAAGAGCCCTTATCATCTCCTTTTTGAGAGTTCTGATAGATGAATTATCATGTTTCTTGTAATTGTAATATGCAATAAATCCACTGCTCTTGTGGAAGATCTCTTATGCGACATACCAAATTAGTTATGTCACTTCTATATTTATTCAAGATTTCAGACGATGTAGGGAAATTGTTTAGAAACAAGACATCGAACTGTATGAATCATTTAGGGACAAGGACTTGAGGGGATGATGTTGTCATCATCCAAGATCAATATTAATTTTGACTTGGACAAGTGTAAGACTTGATCTTCAGTTCCAAAAAAGTCGAAAGTGTTTGAGACATTCTAACGCTCTGCAATTTACTCACTTTTGTGCAATATTGGCCACCGTAGTAAGCTTGTCTCTCTTACCCTGCTCTAAAACTTGGTTGTCAAAAATTGTTTCAATATACGTTGGCCCTTTTCTTACACTTCGCTGCCTATTTCTACCATCAACGCGGCTGCTGACCCCATCACTTATAACATTAATTGTTCCGCCACACCGAACTACCACCACCACCACTGCATTGCGGCCATAAACACAACCACCGCCACTATTCACCAGCACCACCTTCACTCAAACCACCAGAAAATGGAAAGAAAAAGATCAATCCACCACCACATTCACTCGCACCATTACTACCGATTCCAACACACCATCACCGCTGAACCACTAGACCACCACCAGATCTATGTCCCATCTCACTGCCACTGCCACTGCCACCGTCATCACCACCACAACCACCCTAGCCATCTCCACCACGCCTTTCCCTCAGCACCAACCCATCTTTTACAAACTAAACTCACAAACCACCAGAAACAGGGAAGAAAAAGACCCATTCCATCCACACCACCTTCACACACACCAAAAGCCACGACCCTAGCCTAAATTCTCGTCTGATCACAAGGTTCAACGCCAAGTGGCTCAGATTCCACACCAATTTGTTAGGCAAACTTAAGGCTTTAAAATATGTATAATAGTCATATATCATGGCAGTATGATCAACAACCTGCTAGACGCCAGCACTCTTTAGATCTTAATAAATTCTCTTTGAATTTGTTTCAATGATCATAGCGTCATCAAACCTGGGATGTTGACTAAAAAAATTAATGTATCAAATGCTAATTCTGCTGCTATTCAAGAGCTTGAAGAGGAAAAAGAAAAGCTCAAAATTTCTATACAAAGAAGAGAATATATGGCAATATTTCATATTTGATATGGAAAATTGAACTTTGGAGAATGTTATTGAGCTTCTTAAGTACACAATTACAAAAAAGATAGTGTCTGCAAATGAAGAAATTGTATAAAAACCACTGGAGGCATCAACTTGTGTGAATCGTTAATGGATAGTCATTTGATGATGGGATGGTGGTGTTATCAGTACTCGTGTAGTCATCTTCAGAGATCAATATTGATTTTGGCTTGCGCAACCAGACACCTTGATATTTACTTTTAGCAGTTGTTGGAAGTGTTTGAGACATTCGAACACTCTCCAACTCCATAGCTACTTCTTTCATAGTTGGCCTCTTTTTCCCATTCAAATTTAAGCACCGTTGTGCAAGTTTAGCAACCGCAATAAGCTCTTCTCTCCTATCTTGATCTACAACTCGAATGTCAAGAATTGTGTCAAGATTGTTACCTTCCATGCATAAAAGAAATCGTGTTGCTAAACTCCTTTCCTCTTCTTTTCTATTAGAAGATACTGGTTTTTGCCCACTCAAGAGTTCGACAAGTATAACTCCAAAACTATAAACATCACTCTTTTCTGTAAATCGGCTTGATTGAAAGTACTCAGGATCAAGATATCCAAATGTCCCTTTCACTTGGGTAGTTAAATGAGTTTGATCCACTTCAATTGACCTTGAAATTCCAAAGTCTGAAACTTTCGCTATATACTTTTCATCAAGAAGTATGTTGCTTGACTTGATGTCTCTGTGATAAATGGGAAGGGAAGCGGCAGAGTGAAGATAAGCAAGTGCTCCAGCAACTTCTACAGCAATTTTTAAGCGCAAGCTCCACGAGAATGGGAATTCAATACTCTCATCATGGATATGATTGAAGAGGGTTCCATGAGAAATGAATTCATAAACTAGCAAAGGAACTTCTGTCTCAAGACAACATCCTAGTAGCTTAACTATATTTCTGTGATTGATTTGATAGATCACCACTACTTCATTAATAAATTGCTTTACTTGCTTCTCATTTACTAACTTCGATTTCTTAATTGCTACAATTTTTCCATCAGATAACATACCTTTATAAACCGTCCCTTGCCCTCCTTGACCAAGTATTCGGCTTTCATTGAAGTGATCACTGGCTTTATCCAATTCTTTAGAAGTGAAATGTCTTATTTTACCAAGTATATCTTCATCTTTTGATATTTGTTGTTGCAACAAAAGGCCGCCATTTCGTTTGAAGAATTTTTCTCTCTGCTCTTTATTCTTTCTCTTCTTTAGAAACCTTTTCAACCAAAAGCAAGTTGATAATAGCAATATCAATCCCATTCCAGATCCCAAACCTGCTCCTGAAATTACCAAACATGAAAGAGTAAACCAAATTGTTTCCATATTTACGAAGATTTTTAGAAATGATTTTATTTTCTACTATCCTTTTGTTTCTGAGTTACAAACTTTTAAGCTACTCAATATATCTAAAAGTTATGTAACGTGGGAAAAGAAAAAGAAATGATAGGTTTTATATACATGCTAATTGAATACAACCGTATCAAAAGTCGAACTAGACACTTTCTTTCTTAACTTTATTCAAAATTATATTCAGTCTAACATATGAAACATGTCTTTCATCATTTAGTAGTCTTTTTCTACTTTATTTTTGAAAGATGCTCTGTCACTTGGAGAAAACAATAATCATCATAAAATCATAACCCAGTATAATTTATGGAAAAAAATAATAATTATAACATGGGATCAGTACACGAATAACTAGTATAATTTTCCATAAAATCCAACAATTACTTATTAACAACTGAATTTACTTCAAAAGTTGTCCACTCACCAAGTAGTTATGATATGTACGAAATTTTTTTATTAAAAAAATGGTATAATCGGCATTTAACACAGCAAGTTATTTCAACAGTATTGATTTGTGATATGTTCTTTTTTTTCGCTGATCAATAATTTTAACTTTTATCAACATTCGAATCATCATAACTTTTATAATCCACTTTTTTGATGTATCTCAAGATCTTTTTGTAATAGTAGTAAATATAGTAACTTTCATTTATTATGTTTTTGTTACTTGAAAATGTTGTAATTTGGGTGTGGCCCTAATTTATTTGTTGAATTGTTTGAAATATTGAGGAATTCTAATTAAAGTGCACGTTAAGGAGAATTCATGTTTGAAATGTTATTGAAGTGTTATGTTAAGTTGTAGTTCTATTTTCGAAACCCATTGAGAGTTGGAATTTGTATTGAACTTGAAGGGGTTGAAATTATGGACCAGAGGAAAAAGTCGTCGCATTCTCGCTAGCCTGGCGCTAGCTGGCCGATCGAGCGATCCTGGTGGAAATATACCTGAGAGTCCGTCGCCCGACAGTCGCTCGAGCTACAATGTTGTCCGGCACGTTTTTGACATTTTACTTCAATTACAACTCATCTATTAGGATTTGGACGTTGCCCTACATGTTTTCTATAAATATTAAGCTCTTTTTTACAATTCAAAATGTGAGAAAATAGATTACTGGAATTATAGGATCTATTGTAATTTTTCTCTCTTCTCCATTATTCTCGTGGTGCAATAAAATCTCCTAATTTTTCTGTCATATTCTTGTCTTCTTTATTCTTTGCTTGGTCATATATTTCATTATTATTTTGCCATATAACTTCAACATCTTAATCCGATGATTGGTGTCACAACAAGTGATATCAATTATAACAAATAGTATTAGAACCAAGGTTCAGCAGTTTCGCAGAGCGTAAGGTTTGATTTGGTCGTGATGGCTTCCATGAAGTATGACATTCCGCTTTTGGATCGTAGCACTAGATTTTCGCTATGGCAGGTTAAGATGTGTACAATACTCGCAGAACTGGATTTGGATGAAGCATTGCTGGGAATTGACAAGATGTCAGCAAATTTGACCGCGGCGGAGAAATTGTGGAAGGATAGAAGACAATTTCTCACATCATCTTCATCTATCAAATACCATTCTTCAGGACGTTTTGAAGGAGAATTCACCAGCTACTTTATGGTTGAAGTTGGAGCAATTGTAAGGACGACAACGGGACGGGGCGGGGCGGGGCGGGGCGGGATGGCCTCCCCCATCCCGCCAAGCAATTCCCTACCCCGTTACCTGTTTAAGGCAAGGCGTGGTGGGGCGAGGCCCTTGCCCCATTTATTTTTTATTTAAATTTTTGATAATTTATTTTTATTGCCCCTATTCATTAGACTTACACAAATAATTTTACTTTAATCAAAGTTTAGTTACCTCTCAACTAGCTTTGTCATCATTTTTTTTACCTTTAACTGTTGGTATAATTACAAAGCAAAGCACATTTAACTTACACTAAGGACCTTTATTTTTATGGCACAATGAATTTGATTTGTCAATATACATTTTAACCTAACCATTTTTCTTTAAATATAAATAGAAAAGTAGAAAAGCAAATGGGACAGTGGCAGCAAAGGCATATTCCTTGTGGACAGTAGTCCATTCCTTGCATAAATGATAAATGTGAATACTATGACAAGTG
Source organism: Fraxinus excelsior (assembly GCA_019097785.1). Lineage (NCBI taxonomy): Eukaryota > Viridiplantae > Streptophyta > Magnoliopsida > Lamiales > Oleaceae > Fraxinus > Fraxinus excelsior. The sequence continues at coordinate 1,348,217 of CM032629.1, read as the reverse complement.
GAAGTTTTTTTGTTAGCTCTGGAGAGAAAGGAAATAGATTCACTCATGGGCAGTTGGCAAATGAATTCTAAAAAATAAAAAATAAAAATAAACGGGGCGTGGCGTGGTGTGGCGTGGCGGGGCGGGGCGGGGCACCAGTTACCCTTCCCCGCCCCGAATACCCGATTAAGCGGGTTATTCCCGCCACGTTTGGGGAGGATCCTACGGGTATCGATTTTTTTACCATCTCTAAGCAATTGTGCATGACTAAAAGTTTGATAAGCAAGTTGAGCCTCAAGCAGCGTTTATACTCTTATCGCATGACAGAAGGATGATCATTGGAAGATCACCTAACTATATTTAAAGTGATCGTCGCTGATTTGAAAACTTTGGAAGTAGAGTATGATGAAGAAGATTTGGCCTTCATCCTATTATGTTCATTGCCCGCTTCGTTGTCTTCTTTTAGAGACACGATCTTGTATAGTCGTGATACTCTCACCATAGAAGAGGTGTATGATGCTTTATATTAAAAAAATAAGATGAAGCATTTTGTTTCTAAGGCCAGAGATGGAAAAGACCTTATTGCTAATGGTGGTTCTGGAAGGGGCATAATGAAATCTAAGTTGAGTAATCAGATTTGTAACTACTGCAAGAAGAAGGGGCACTTCAAGAAGGATTACTACAAACTGCAAAATACAAAAAGGATGGCTGCAAGTAGACATTCAAATATTTCAGGTGAAGCAAACCTCGCGGAGAACGTTGTAAGTGATGGAGATCTCTTAGCCATTTCTAACATTGAGTCTAAATCGTAAGAGGATTGAATTCTTTATTCAGCATGTGTGTTTCATATGTGTCCTAATAATGACTTGTTTGTTACATATAAAATTGTTTCCAAATGTGTCGTGGTTATGAGAAACATGCATCTTGTCGGGTTGCTGGAATTAGTACAGTCAGATTGAAACTTTTGGATGGGACAATTAGAACACTTGGTCAGGTCGACATGTTCCGGATTTGAAGAAGAATCGTGTCTCATTGTCTATCATTGGTTCAAAAGGTTACGAGTTCTTTGGTGGAGGTGGAGTTTTGAAGGTTTGTATGGGTGCCTAGGTTGTATTGGAGGGACATAAAAGGTTTCAGTTATACATCTTGCAAGTCGTGCAGAATTTAGAAAAGTCAATCAGGACAGGTTCAGCACCATGGTGGATATTCAGTTTGGTACAATACCTTTAGGAGCTCACAAATGGTCAGATTTGAAGAATACAACTCAGTGGAATTTCGAAGATATAGGTAATGCTGCTTTGCCACCATCACCTGCAATGCCATTGTATTCAGTTGCTATAGACAGACCCAGACGAACAAGATATGTGGATGTTGATTTTGTTGAGCAAGCTTTAAGTGGAGTAGAAGGTGTACAATTTAGTAATGAACATTCCGTAAAAGCATTTGGTGTTGATTCTACTCTGGGGTGCGTTACAGCCCATTTTAGTTAATCCAAAATCATTATGATTTTTGAAGAATCTAAGGTAATTCAGCAGAGTAGTGCTTAGATTCATTGGAAGAGGTGGAGTATTTTGTGTTTGGTTGGAGAAATTAATTTTTTGGTTATTGTTAAAGAAGCCAATTCATTCATTGAATAGAATTCGAGTCAAGATGGAGATTGTTGAAATTTGGGTGTGACCCAAATTTCTTTGTTGAATTGTTTGAATTATTGAAGAATTCTAATTGAAATGCACGTCAAGGAGAATTCAAGTTTGGAATGCTATTGATGTCCCATATCAAGTTGAAGTTCTATTTTGGAAACCCATTGGGAGTTGTAATTTGTATTGGACTTGAAAGGGTTGAAACTATGGACCGAAGGAAAGAGTTGCCGCATTCTCCCTAGTCTGGCGCTAGCCAGCCGCTCAAGCGATCCAGGTGGAAAACAACCTGAGAGTCCATCGCTAGACCGTCGCTGGAGCGACATTGTTGTCCAGCCCAAACTCGTTTCGCGTTTTAACATGTTTTTGACATTCTACTTCAACTACAACTCATCTATTAGGGTTTGGATGTTGCCCTAACGTCTTACATGTTCTCTATAAATATTAGACTTTTCTTTACAATTTAAAGTGTGAGAAAATAGATTACTAGAATTATAAGATCTATTGTAAGTTTTCTCTTTTCTCCGTTATTCTTGTGGTGCAATAAAATTTCCTAATTTCTCTGCCATATTTTTGTCTTCTTTATTCTTTGTTTGATCATATATTTCATTATTATTTTACCATATAATTTCAACATCTCAATCCGATGATTGATGTCACAACAAGTGATATCACAACAAGTGATATCAATCCTAAAAAAAAAAAAATGACAAATTAATACACAGAAGTAAATGTAATGTTCAGTTTATTTACAAAAATAAATCTTTGAAATTTGGATAGAGCAGTTGTGGACTTTAAAGGCATTCTTGACTTCTTCCCATCTCTATTTACAAAAAATGTGGGTAGAGCAGTTGTGGACTTTGGTGGTCTGACTCATCTTACATTCAAACAAAAACAAATTTATTTTTGTCCAAATTAAATTTAGTAAGAGAGAAAGGTAAATTGAAACAATTAGGGGATATTTGATGGATATTATTTAGGAAAGAATATATTTTAAATAGTGATATGATGAGAAATATGTGATTAAAAAGTAAGATAAAGTTAAGACTTGTAATTTCATGATGTTGATTTTGTTAATTAAAGATTTCACATGGAAAAAATTAAATGAAAAATACCTATAGCCACATTATTCTTGGACCCTGGCACTTGAATACAGCCGCTACCATTTCTCTTGCCATCGCCAATATAACCATCGTGACATGAACAATTATAAGAACCTGGAGTATTAATGCATATCCCATTTGAGTCGCACGGAGAATTGTTGCATTCATCGATATCTGGCCTTCCCAATCAAGTGTTACAACAAACAATTGTTAAGAATTTTATGCTCGTCCCATGTACTACACAGTTTTAATAAACAAAGTAGTAACGGTACAACTAACCGTGGCATCCTGGAGCAAGATAAGGATTGCCGTCATATCCTTCCCTGCACCTACAACGATATCCTTGAACACCGGTGTCAGAATCAATGCAATAACTATTTTGTTGACATGCATAATCAGCAGAATTCTGTGCTAATTCACTGCAATTTTGGAAACCAGGTACTGTCCAGTCCAACACCAAAGGCATATCCGTCAACGTTGTATAATTATTTAGGAATGTTGTCGAATCATTGATCTCAAATAAACGAAATTTGAAACCCGGACTATCCATCATTCCAATGAACGCAAAGCTGCAATGGAAAAGCTTGGTTCGCTGCCAATTACCACCCATGTCGGACAAGTCAACATCGAGAGATCTTTGACCTTTGGGTATGGGGACCCGACAGCAGCCGGCACCAGGACACGATCCGGTATCATCTGATTCTACCGGACTGCAACAGTATGATAGACAACCACCACCAAAGTTTCTTGGATTCGATACACTTGGGTATGATACTCCTTTTACAGTGGCCAAGTCATCACAGCCAATGGATGTGATCTGATTTGCATCTGAAAATGTATAAGGACTACGTAAATATTCGAAGCTTATTTTAGTTGAACTCCCTGTCTTGTTATCAAGTTCCTTGCCATAGCAGGCCATCGCTAGCTGCAGGCTCGAGTTCTTAACGTAGATTTGAGCTTCTGAGATATTAACAACCTCAAAGAGAGTATCGGCAAGGTAGGGTTTTGGAGGGTGGAAAGAAGTATTGCACTTGATATCAAACCATGGGCTACTTATTGAACAATTTGACCCGATTCCAATGCCAAATGGGTATTGAATTTCTAGGTTTCCACATGTTGTTTGGCAGCCAGGTTTAGTGAAAGCCGATGCGTTTGACGTTGGTTGTACCCTTGGGCAGACCATTGAAAGCAAAAATAACACATTGAGGAAAGCAGAATGCATAATCATTTTTTGCTGTGTATCCATCTTTTGATAAAAACTACTTTCACATTAAAGCAATATAATTACAAAGTGTAAGGTCTAAAAACAGCTATAGACTTGCCCACAGACTTTTCTTTATGGAGAACATTCCTTTTAATTTCGTGGAAAAAGCATTTCCAAGTTGCCTAAAAGTGGACAAAAACATCAATATCATTTTGAATAACTCTTTACGACGAAATTTCCACACTCTTGTTTGAAAAATCTGTCCTACTATTCCACACACACACACGTATTTTGGTAAAAGTTGTGAATTCCATAAAATGTGTGTTGAAAAGTAATCAATTTTTTTAGCTTAGTTTTAACACGATGGTTGACATGCATTCATCTTTCGTCTTAAAGGCATGATACGTGGATGATAGTAAGACCTTCATCTAAATACAACCCACTTAAATCCAACAACCCACTTAAAATTAGAAGGTAAATTCATTGACCCCATATTTCTTTTACCGAAGTAGTTACTTTACCACACAGCCTTAGGCTTCCAGAAATCTTATTTCCAGTTGGAGTTTGAATTATTCAGGTGTATTTTCACAAATCATTAAGTAAAGTACTTATCTCAAATTCCATACTCAAATTAATTGAGGTGTTTTATCTATATTTTCACTACATCATGCTGGAGACCTCAGGACGTTCATGATGAGATCATGCTTCGAGAAGAGATGTCACAAATAGATTTGTTGAAGCAAGGTATGCACGGATGTGTTATTGGTGGGAATAGATATAAGATTGTAAAGTTTGTTAGCCTCTGATTGGTGGATATTAAAATCAAATTTTTTTTAGATTTTGATAAAAGTTAATAAAATGAATGATTGAAAAATTGTGGATTCCATGAAATATGTGGTTAAAATTAACTATTACCAAGCATGGGCATAAACTATTTAGTTATAGTCTTTGTACTTATCTTTTATATTGTTAGAAGGGTAGTGGTGTTATTTTACTAGCTCGGTTAGAGTAGTTTAGACTATCTAAAGCATGTATTTTTATTTTGTAAAGCCCTTTTTTTCGTATAGATAAATAATATTTTTAATAAATTTTGATAAAAATTGATGGAATGTGTGTTTCAAAAATTGTGAGTACCATGAAATATGCGCTTAAAATTAATTGTTAATTTTGATTTAAATTTTAATTCAATTTTTTAGTTGAACCAAACATGGGCAAGATAAGCTTTACGGTTCTTCGAAACCTTGCCATCTATTTGCACTCTTTGTGTTTCCTCTTTTGCTGAGATTAATAAGATTCACAATGTTGATCCCCAACAAATGATGATTTGGTGGCCGACGAGTCTGCAAATTCCTAGGCCAACGGTAACCTTTTTGCTCCATACAATCTCCACTAGCGAATAACTATTCTTTCCACATGGAGTTTTGTCAAAATTCGAGGGACACATTCTCCAATCTAACACCATTGGATTATCTATGAACTCTTTACTATTCTTTTGGAATGCTGTCGAATCATTGAGATCGGATAATTTAAATAGTTTTGCTACAGGTACAGTTTGGTCAACGATTTAGTCAACGGCGTGTGAGGTGGTCAACATTTTTTTTCATTGATTTTAACAATATTTAAAACAATTAATGACATAGATTTTTAAACACCCTTAAATGTCAACAAATATATCAACAATTAATGTACAAACAACATAATTCTAATTTAAAAGTGTAATTACCCAGAACATGTTTCCCCCATGTAAGGAATGATTCCTTGGATTCAGGTTCTTGATACCTCAGACACAAGATAAAATCAGTTGCAAGTTGGAAGCTGTTTCTTTTTTTCTGTTTTTATCTACTGATTTTAGTTAGAATCTTCAACTAGATGGAGCCTTAGGTAGTTAGTTAGTTAGTTAATAACTGAATTGATTCCTCCTTTGTGTCTATAAATAGTGATTAGGACTAAAGAAATACAGGAGCTGTAGAGGAGCTCGAAAATAAAGAATGAAGGGTTGTAGAGAGCTTGAGAATTAGAAATAGAAAGTGAGGTTGTGAGAAATGGATTTTCTGAAAATTAATCTGATGTAAAAGCTTTCTGATGATTTCTATGGAAGCTTGAGAGAGATATAAACTCTATACTATGAAGTGATGATTGGAAAGAAACAATCTGTAAAGTCTTCTACCGATTCATATAATTGAATGTAAAGTCTTGGTTAATAAAGACTAAGGAAGAAGATTTCTTTCTGTTACCAATTCTGAGTTGCTGATTTCTGTTCTTGCTAGTTTTCTGAATCTGATTGCTTCCTGATCTTCAAGTCTGCTAAAGCGATCTGTGCTCTCTAAATTCTGTATCAATTTCAGAGATTAAAGGCAGCCATTTAACCCCAATAAGTGGTATCAGAGCTGAGATTAAAATCTGTAAAGAAGAAGGAAGCAAAAGAGAAAGAGGATGCTGATGAGGTAGAGGGTAATGATGATGGTGAGTTTGCTACTGATAGTGCTCTCCCAGACAAGCATAGTACTGAAGATAAGGAAGAGGAGGAACATCCTGCGGCTGTTGATGATTGATGCAACAACTAAGAAGGTGGATGCAAAGGTTGGGGAATGCTACAACAAGGCATCTACATCTTGCAAGGAAGTGAAGTTGAGGTTGGAACTGAAAACAAATCTGATTCTGCTGAAAGTTTCATTGAGGACAAACCAGAAAATTATTGCAATTTGTCTGATCACCAGCCTGCAAGACTTGAAATGTAAAATCCTCCAAGGAATCAAGGTGGAGATTATAAGGAATGATTCCTTGGATTCAGGTTCTAGATATCTCAGACACAAGATAAAATCAGTTGCAAGTTGGAAGCTGTTTTTTTTTCTTTTTTTTTTCCTACCGATTTTAGTTAGAATCTTCAACTAGATGGAGCCTTAGGTAGTTAATTAGTTAATAATTGAATTGATTCCTCATTTGTGTCTATAAATAGTGATTAGGATTGAAGAGATACAACAGCTGTAGAGGAGCTCAAAAATAAAGGATGAAGGGCTGTAGAGAGCTCGTGAATTAGAAATAGAAAGTGAGGTTGTGAGAAAAGGGATTTTTTGAAAATCAATCTGATGTAAAAGCTTTCTGATGATTTTTGTAGAAGCTTGAGAGAGATATAAACTCTGTAGTATGAACAGGGGCGAATCCAGGATTCTAAGTCAGCACGGGCGGTCGTTGACCACTCGACCAGTCCCGTCGGTCGCAATAAGATATTAAGAGCCGTTTGATGCCCATTTTTGCAAAAAATACATTTTGAAATAGTGATTTAATGTAGAATATGTAGTTAAAAATAAGAAAAGAATTAATTTCTGTGTAATATTATTTTATTAGAGAATGTGCAGTTAAAAAAAAGGAAAAATGTATTTTCAAAAAAATGGGAATCAACAAAGCCTAAAATTTAAATGTAACAATTATTTTATTCAAACTAAACATATAAAATTATACGATAAAAATTAGCCGTCCTCACCAAATTACATCATATCCAAGTTTAAGTTTTAAATAATTTAAAGGAAGAGCATGGGTGTGAAATTTTATAATAGCAATTGCATGATTTGAATCAAAATCGGAAACTTTAATATATATTATTTCATGAAATTTTTGTAAAAGCTTTAACAGTTGCCATTATGGTCCAATGTTCAAATTGCTAAACGGAGGTCCCAGGTTCGAAACTTCAAAACCTTTCTTTATTGATCAATTTTGGCAAATACAAATAGAACTAAAAATATTTCATAAAAAGTTGGTTGAAGGACTCGAACCCAAGACATGAAGCAAAAATAGACGCTTCCTCACCACCAAGCTACGTGAGAAGATTGAATATGAATTGAATGATCATTTATATATCTAAAACAGATATCTATTATCAATAAAAAAAATTTACTTCCGGCGGATCCAGCCCGGGCGGCCGCGGGGGCTGGCCGGGTGCTGGATCCGCCCCTGAGTATGAAGCGATGATTGGAAAGAAACAATCTGTAAAGTCTTCTACTAATTCATGTAATTGAATGTAAAGTCTTGGTTAATAAAGACCGAGGAAGAAGATTTCTTCCTGTTACCAATTTCGAGTTGCTGATTTTTGTTCTTGCTGGTTTTCTGAATCTGATTGCTTCCTGATCTTCAAGTTTGCTGAAGCAATCTGTGCTCTCTAAATTTTGTATCAATTTCAGAGATTAAAGGTAGCAATTTAACCCCAACAACCCTATTAGTATACATGACGATCAGTTGAACTTGGAGAAGTTGAGTTTCGGATATGGAGGTTTGGCTACAGCCCACGCTGGGGCACCGGCCATGTTCCGACCAAATCTCTAAGGCGTGGATAGTACAACTGACAATCAATATCGCCGACGGTATAGGTTAGGTCTGAAAATTGTTGTGCCAAAGCCGAGTCATCACAACCAATTACTATTAGCTAATTTGCATATGACAAGGTATATTAATGAGTAAAACGAAAATCAAGGTTTATTGAATGCTTTCTCGTATTGTAATCAGGCCTCATGCCATAGCACGTCTTTGCCAGCGTTTAAGATTTGGAGTTCCATCTTAAAATGTCAATTTTATTAAGATGAGTAATCAAATCCTTTATAAGTTGGTTATGTTTTCATCTTTATTCGATATAAGATTTTATACCTTAACATCTCCTCGTAAGATGGTGGCTTGTTTGAGCATACCAATCTTGAAGTCCGTACTGATTTTTTTTTAGTCTTAATCGGATCGAATTGCTCCTCAGAGCTTAATGAACTTTGATACCATATTAAGATTTGAAGTTCCATCTTAAAAGGTCAACCTTATTAAAAGGAGTAACTCAATCCTTTATAAGTTGATTTATATTTTCATCTTTATTCGATGTGGGATTCTATCCCTTAACACCAGCTGCGGCTCCGAGTTCTTAACATAGATTCGTGATTTTGAGATATTAATGACCTCTAAGTAAGAGACTTCTTCCACAGGCCCATTAGCAAAGGAGAGGTAAGGTTTTGGAGGGTTGAAAAAAGTATTGCACTTCGAGTTCACAGAACAATTTGGCCCAATACCAAACGGGTCTGGAATTTCTATGTTACCACATATGCTTTTGCAGAGGTGGTAGCGATTGACCGTTGTGCCACAACCAGTTTAAGCAAGAAGAACATGTTTTACTTGGAAATTTGCATGCTCAGAATGATTAGGCTAATCTGCATTTATAGACAAAAAAATATTCTCACATTAAAGCATGTTTGAAAATAGTTGTAGGCTTTCTATTAAACACATGAAATTTATACGTCACCCAAGCACTTAAAAAGTTAGAAAACTTATTTATTTATTTATATTTTGTATTCAACACGCTTCTTATATTGACCAATTTATTCACTTTTATTAGAAGCTGTCTCGTACAAGAACATTACGGTACTATGTACCTTGTTGCTTTACTGTGGATGTTCTATAACGACCATGGGATATGAGTTGGACCAATCACCGAACTGATTAGATAATTAATTTTACTATAACTTGATAGTCTTTGTACATATTGAAAAAAATATCATGCTCTATTGTGTCTCTTTGTTTTTTTTTTTTTTTTAATACTGAAATTACAAAAATATATGAAGTGTATTTTTACCAAAAAATTGAAAAAAAGAAAAAGAAAAAGAAATTAGGAGAACATTTTGTTCTCAAATCAACACCAAGAATTGGATTGGAAACAATGGGTTCTCGGACCAATGTCCCATAATCGACCTGTACTTTAGAGTAAACAATGTTAAAACGATCGATTCGGTCGAATTGGAATTCCAATTCGATTAGATGAATTCTTGAAAAAAATACCCATCTCTAATATTCATAAAGTTTAGTGGGGACAAAGTCCCAATTTCTATAAAAGCTACCTTGTTGAAGATATTTTTTTTTTTGTAAAGGAACTTCCTATTTTCATCGAAAAACTTGGTATAAAATTCTGAGATGTCAAGGAGTGAAGAAATTTATTTATCTTTTATTTACTAAACACAATTCCTCTCGTGCAGGTTCAATTTATTTATTTTAAATCAAATGCTTGACAAGTACGGCAAATTTATTTGTGGTACAAAAAAAGTCAATACATAAATACAATATAAATATAGAAATAAAAAATCTCCTTTAACGGATTTTATTGAATGAATTGACTTTTATATGCCCTACAGATACATTGTTGGCCCTTCTAACCATTAGTTATGCGATGACAACTGTTAAGTGTATTTTGTACACTTATCTAAGTTATTAAATGAGAGCATGTGTTGTTAATTTGAATGAATTATAGCTTAACTATGTGTTAATTTTATTTGATAGGTAAAACTCGATGATTGGAAGCTAAATTGCACAAAATGAGTGGAGAAAATGATGAAATCGAAAGAAATACAAAGTTCAAGACTAAATTGCATATCTCCAATAGTTGATTCGGACTTAATATCGATGCTGGAGGAATGATTAGACTTAATTGGAAGCAATTGGAAAACAATGGATTAAAACTGCATGAAAAATGCTCAAAAAACATCTTATTCAGAAGGCGAGGACCAAAATGAACTTACTTGAGACTTGTGTACCGCGTGCTAGTTTGGCACTGGAAACAGCGCAGGCACACAGGGAAAAAAACAGGGAATGACTGCAATTTTCGAATTGAAGTGAAATTGTTGTTTAATTGAATTTTCTTCACGAATTTTTTTTATCAGATTTTGACTTTTATAAAGAGAAAACTTGGTCAAAATCTCTCTCTCTCTCTTAGGGGCGGACCGAGACCATTTGTGTTGTGGAGCCTTTTTGGGGTAAAAAATGAGAATTAAAAAAAAAATGTTAGGTAAAAAAACAAATTGTGGGGTCACTTGACCTTATATGACCCCATGTGGGTCCGCCCCTGCGCACGCGCACCTCTAAAATCACTTCCATCTCATAAAATTTATCAAGAAACAAGGGTTCAATTCAATATCCATTGAAGGGGAGAACAAATCTAACACTTGGATTGAATCAAGAACTTGAAGAATCAAGCTTGGGCTTGAAGAACAATAAAAAGAAAAACTGTGACATCTCTTTCTTGTTATAAATTTTTGGTGATGCTTTTCCACTCTTCTTCTTATTTTAACTTCAGAAACATGCTTAGCTAGATTCATTTTTGTATTGGATGAAAATGAACCTATTGTTAATTTATTTTAATTCAAGACTAGTAATTTAGTATTTCTTATATTTCTTGATTAATTTTACATACATATTGTGTTATTTAATTGTGTAGCTAATCAATAGATAATTAGTTGTTTGTCATAATGTTGAAGACTCACAATAATTTTAAAACTCTACAAAATTAACATATATGCAATAGATATCAGAGATTATATTTATCACGTATTCAATCATATACATAATCTAAAATTTAATGCATTCGTACTAAGAATAAAATCGAGTTGTGATTAGAATAGACTTAATTTATTTTGGAAAAGAGAATCAAATATATTAGATTTATTGATTGTAAAAACTTATGAACAACACTATATTACAAATTAAGAATTGAAATAAATAACAATATGCGGACACTAAGTTTAATACAATCATTCATGATTTGATACAAATTCAAGTTTTACATATTTCTTAACATAATTTAGAATAAATCACCTCAAATATCTTTTGTGTTACATATTTCAAACTCAATACAAAACTAGTAAACTTGAATTGAAATTTATTTTTCGTGGGACGATAACTCTTCTCATCACAAATTATTACTTGTCAACAATATCGTACGCTTGCGGTCTTCGCTTGATCAACAACCAAACAATGAATCCGGGACTTTTTGGCTTGACCAAGAAGTCTTATGTTCGTCTAGTCACACATCGTTTTAATCGAAAGAACTTCTTGAGAAATTCATGCGTTTCTATTTTTATGATAAAAAAAAAATTGTTTCTTGATTTTCATTTCAAATGTCTTTTTGGACTATTTATCTACATGAAGTGATCATAACATAGTTTGTAAGACTCGTGATTTAGGCAATCCAAACTTCCTTGCTCGTAATAAAGCTAGGGTTGTGATTGAGTAACTAGTAGTCATATTTATCTATCTCTACTATCAACACAATGTGTTGAGTACCATGATGGTGACCACATTTGCTGGCATGCGATGTTTGGATAGAGAATCGAGTCCTAATGGACGGGCAAAGCTGCATGCTCTTATTTGTTTATAAATGAGTAACGATTAATTTGAATTAAGACAATTATCCACTCTCGTGTTTTATATTAAAAGACGATATCAAAATTAAAAGGGTTAAAAAATAAACATAAACAAATTTATATTTTCTATTCAACAATTAATAACTCATTTTTAGGCGGTAGATGACTTTGTTGGTCTGAAGGTATGATTCGTGTCTAACTACAAAGGTTTCTAGAAATATTGTTGTACAATGGTGACATTTAATTTCCACAGCGTTGAGTATATAGACAAAAACATCAATATCATTTTGTAAAATTCCCATCCACTTGCAAAAGATTTTTTTGGTTGTTTAGATAATGGAGCTTTCTATTGCTTGATAATAATGTCATTGGTTGTTATATGTACGATAACACGTAAATTTCATTTCAACGGCACGTTAAACTATTCATTAAAATCTAAGAAATTATGGGGACATGTTAAGGATAAATCTCACATCGAATAACGATATAAGAGTTTGGACTACTGCTCTTAATTGTTATACTTTCTGTAACAGACGTTGCAAAAACTCTTGTTCTCGAATAATTGTATGACTGATTTTATCAAACCCGAAAGACCTTGAATAACCGGTACAAAATGTAAATGTAAATGTAATAGGGTGATGGTTTTAATTATAGTTTCGAGTGCATTACAAAATCTATGTAATGAGGGCAGCTCTGGAATGTTGCCATATGAGGTGTGAAACCCGAGTCATTGTGGGTGTTACAACATCGATCAACATATGGATATTGGATTGAAAGGTGATTGCCAATTTGAAGCACCAAACTGTTGACTTCAAATCCTCAACCAACCAAAGAACATTTGAAGATTCGACCTCGTGAAGTCTGTTCTTCATAAAGTCACGAGTTGAAAACTGTACCTAAAAGTTTCTTGACAGTTTGAGGATGCAGGAGATTTGAATACAACTAATTTTATTAATTCTTCACCTCAATTTCATCAAAAATCTTCCATTAATTTCCTGTGGAAATTAAAAGTAGCATTGGTTCGGCCAAGGCGAATTTCTGCTGCTCAATTGAAACAGACTGTAAATCTAGGACAACTCCACCACGACAGGCCAGGGTATTGTCTATCTTCTGTTTAAAAATTCAACATGTCATGAAAATCTTCATTGTGCTTCTTTTAAGAAACTTGACCAATGAGATTGAAACCAACAGTAGGGAACTATCGATTATTGTACGAAAAACTAAAGTTTTTGTTATAATTATTGATCAAAAATCAAGAGAAGAAACCATGGATGAATAAATTGGAAAGAGGGAGAAAAACCATTTTTTGTGCCACAATTTTGGCCTATGCGACGGAATAGGCCATTGTGGCTTGCGGTCGCATAGCGGCCATCAGGGAAAAAATGGGGTTGCATTGCTATAACTATGCGACCCCATAGTTATAGCCTATGCGGAAGCATATTGTAAAAACCTGACCGTTAGGTTGGATTTTTTCGAATTTTCTGGTGAAGCATTGCAACTCTTCCTCCAGTGTTGAAACCAGTTCGTGTAGGAATGGTTGAAAACTATAAATACATGTTAGTTTTCATTCAAATAGAGATTAAAAATCATTCCATTGATTATTAAAAATTCTTGTTCTTCACATAATAATATTTATACCATTTCACTTGTTCTTTTTTGAAGAATCGCTTAAGCTTTTGGTGTTCTTCATTTCTAGGCTCGAATCCTACAAACTATTTGTCATTTAATCCTCAAAAGCTTGGTGGAGGAGACAAATATTGTTTGAGGATAACGATGCTATTATCGTGATCAAGTTTTGATTCTATTTCCTTTTTCATCTTCTTTTTCTTGTTTCCATTGTGATATTCTCCATTTTTCATAACATTCTCAAATGATACTTGCATTTTCTGTAATGGAAACGGAGGCAACACTTGCTATTATCAAGATTATGAATCAAGATTTGGTACAATTGGATAGATTCGACAGTGCAAACTTCACTAGGTGGCAACACAAACTAAAATTCCTACCTATGACATTAAAGATTTCTTATGTTCTTGATCCAAAGTCTATTCCCGATGAAAATGAAGGAGAACCGATGAAATTCGTGCTGAAAGAAAGAAGCGGGAAGA
>CM032629.1:657816-726464 GCA_019097785.1 Fraxinus excelsior | reverse complement strand
ATTAAAAAAATTACATTGAACGCACACTCAGAATTAGTATATTACTTATTATTTATTCCTTGATTAGAATTTACAAATAAATAATAATCACATTAAAATAAATTTAAATTATTAAATACTAAAAGGATAACAAAAATTGATATAGAAAGAATTACAATTTATTGTAATATTAAATGAAAGGCAAAACAGGAATTTTGAATTACATCAAATTTTACACCAAATTGGTGCGGTGATTTATTGTGTTGCTGGAGTGAAATTTTACACCATATAATTGGAGATGTCCTAAAAATAAAACCAATCATGAATCCACTTGTCTCCAGTTTATATGTCTTATAAGCAGGTACAAGGTGCAAACAATGATTTTTATTTTTTTTATTTTTAAACCTTAGTTCTTGTAACCGGTTCTTTTCTTGGTTTTGAATAATCGACTATTTTTTTGTTGTCATTTCACATTTGCTTTCAGCTCAAGATTTTCTTCCTAAATTGTTCAGCCAGTTCAAAGAGTTCATCAAGATTCGTGATCATCAAGCATTTGACAGGTTTATGATCACAATCGAGTGTACAAACTGATCATTTACACAGATAGTGTTGGAAAATCGTATCAGAAATTAGTGTGACCAATTTAAATGATTTAAGCGGAATTCGTTATTTTGGTGAATGAGAAATTAAGTCAAACTTAAACCGCATAATACTTGAAATTATTGAAAAATCATATAGAAAATGTGTAGATGAAAAGATGTGTCTTTTCATATGGAAGATCGTGACTTTTGGTGTGATTGCTTTTTAATAATTATGAATCTTAATTTCAAGAAACGTGTCTCTTGGTATGGTTGTGTCTTTTGACAAATCTTTCTAACTACTATATAATAGATCCCATTTGTTTGGGTTTTCTGAGGGAAAAAATTCATAATTTTATTCCATATTTTACTTTAGTTTTGCATAAAACATTTTGTAGAAGTGGTTATTCATTGCATCAAAATCATGGTTACGGTAGAGAGGGAACTCCGTTCGAGTTCGTTGATCTAAGCCATTTGGAGTGCTCCTATGACTTGACGTGATCGTTGTATCTTGGAAGGTGATTGCTAGAAATCGTTAGCACCGATACGGGACAAATTCATTTTAAGGACAAAGTGTTCAACACTTGTCTCGGCCAAACGCAATACTTGCATTTCATCTTTCTCATTTCTGATTTATTTATGCATGATTTCAGAATATGGTTAATTTGTTTATGTGTTTTTATTGAAATGACAAAGTGACAAAGTTTGAATTAAAAAGAGATACGTTCAAAATTGGAAAGTGGTGAATACATGTTCATATATTCGGAGTCGGTAATTTACGAATTTGTCTTCTCAAATCAAATTTCGGTAAGTAAATTTATGAGCCTTCCACTTATGATAGAATTTCAATTCAGTAAGGCGTGCTCACGCCTTAAGTAAATTTCACTAATACGGTATCTATTCTGCATATCCGATATTCAATTAGTAAATCCAATATTTTGTTTCGTGAAGCTAGTATGCACATTATCGGTGTAAAATATCTCATACAGAAAGAACTTCAAGAAAATTAGTTTCTATAGGTATCATAGTATCTGCCTTACGTTAATATTGTGAAAATTCATGCATACTTTTTCTTAAAGTCTCATCCGATCTCCACTGGATCTATTTTCGAGAGTACCCTCAGGATAAAGAACCTGTGTCAATCCATTCTTCCTATCCTATTTTGATGAAAACGATGCATACTTGTGCTTCCTCTTTGTTTTGACAGACGGGTTTGATTTGCGTCGTTAGACCAAAATTCGCAGTTGTCGTATTTTAGTTCTAACAGTTTAGGATATCAAACAAAATTTCAACACTTTTTCGGAATTCGATCGTGGCTTCCAAGCCTTGTAGGAGCTCTAATGTTTTTAGTAACAAGCAGGGCTGGTTCTGAGATTTTTGGCGTCCCGTGTGAGATTTTAAAATGGTGCCCCTTTCAAGTAATTAAAACATATATAAATTTTTTTTTAATAATATTATTTCGTCACAAAAATATGATGTTTAAATATCTGCTTTTTTTTTTTTTTTTACATATCATAAATAAGAAAAATATAAATAAAGCTCAAAAGCATCACTTGAACTTCATCAAAATTCATATGTCATCATCAAAGAACCATCCAAGCCACTAGTCTCTTCGTGCAATTCCATATAAGCAAACCATAAAAAAAAATCACGTGTAAAGTTTGAAATGCAACAAATCATGTAAAAATATTTCTTCTCGCATTTTTAGAAGCAACCTCAGTAATTAAACTTTCGTAATCAATATTTTCTAGAAAATCTTGTTCAATAGATATTAAAGCTAATCCATTCAATCGTTCTTGTAACATGGTTGATCGCAAATAAGATTTTAATAACTTCAATTTTGAAAAACTTCTTTCAGCAGATGCAACAGTAACAGGAATTGTCAATAATATTCTATAAGCAATACATGTATTCGGAAAACAATCCAATCTTTTCAAATATGTTAATATATCAAAAGCCGTCTTTATTTCTTTTGGTAAAATAGTTCGCAAAACTTTTTAACTCTTGAAATAAATCTTCGCCATCAAGATCGCGAAAATTTACATGTCGTAGAACAATATCAAGATAATCACAACATTTTTCAAATTAGCATCATCCAATGATTTTAACTTGTTATAAGAAAATAGAAATCCAAATTTTTTTTCATATGAATTGAATTGATCAAACCTTCGTTCAAGTGATCCAATTGTTTGATCTACTATATAAAGGAAGTAATAAGGTAGGAATACTATTTAAAAATATTATATTCAATAAAAATAGAAAATTATAAATTTATGATTAGTTAGTCACAATATTCTTAATTTTAATATCTTAGGCATAATAATAAAATTTTTATATTTTAAATATTTAATTATAAATAAATATACAGTTTTGGTGCCCCTACAATTTTTTAGGCCTTGTGCGGTCGCTCAACTCACGTGCCCTCGGGGCCGCCTCTGGTAACAAGGACTCAACTGTCTGAAACTGATGATAGATTTCCCGGTACAAGTTTTCACAAGCCTTTAAGAATTCCAAGAAGGCCTTGATGATCCTCCAATCCTAGCTTTTTGGATATTTGGCTCAAAAGGAGACATTAAAAGAATCTTTAGGCTATTAAAGGCAGTTTATCATCCAAAAAATCAGTACCTATTACACCTTGATGCTACTTCGTCCGACCACGAAACGACGGAATTAGCCCCTTCCGTGCACTCGGAAAAGGTTTTCGCGCATTTGGGAATGTTAACGCTGTAGGAAAACGTTATCCGATCGACCCAATGGCGGTGTCTTCCCTTGCTGCGATTCTTCATTCCGGGGCTTTGCTGCTCAAACTTGACAAAAATTGGGAGTGGTACACTACATTAAGCACCTCAGACTATCCACTCTTCAGTCAAGATGGTAAAATGAATGCTATACCTTTTCAGGTTACAATTAAACTTTTTTTTGCTTTTTTTTCTTTTTTAGCAACGTTGAGTGCTATCCAATCTTCCATGCCGAACATGTTATGTATGTGTATCATTTTGAAAATCTCCTCTATTCTGTGCAGATATCCTCTATGCTTTGAAGACCTTGCCTAGAGATCTCAACTTTGAGCAGTACACAACCAGCACTACCTGGAAGAAGTAAGAAAAAAAGCCACTTTTATTACAATTTCTTTTCCTTCTTTGGTGTCTTGTTTTGACATATCTATACGAGAGTTTAAGGTGTGTGATTATCCAATGAAGGGAAAAATATAAGGTTTAGCAAAGCTTGAACTGCACTTGTAATAAGAGAAGAAAGAGCTCGACCGATGCAATTATAGCCTCTCTTTTCTTTTTTTCTTTATGTTCTCCACGTGAGGAAAAAACTTGATCAGTCACCAGAATTCTTTCCAAAATTTTGGAAACCTGTATTGTTTTCAAGGGCTATAGGGCACTAATATTGGCATCTGCGATCTTCTATACTTAAAAGAAAAGTGAAAAAACATTCGGCAAATAAATTGTAAAGCTCGGAAGCACGACTTGTTCTCAACCTAGAAAATTTTGGCCTGTGACCATCTCAAAACTGGTCCTTACCATGTGGGTCGGTTTACAGTTTAACAGGCATCTTGAATTATCTAGTATTGCTCGAATCTCTTTCATTTACCATAAATTTATGTTGGGAAATGTATGCATTTGTGCAGGAGGCAAAATGCTGGCCAGATTGTTGTAGATAGGAATCTCTACCTTAAAGAAAAGAGTAACATTCTTTATGCTGTAGAGACGAGAGAAATACCAGAGGCATTTCAAATATTTGGAGGTTGCTTTCATGCAACTTATTTTGAGAGAGATGATTTTTTGAAGTTGCTTTCTACTTATTTTGGTTTTTGTTTTGAACTAGGCTCCACCTGGGCAGGGCCTTGATTGAACATTGTGCAAATGGATGGGACAATCTTCCTAGAAAACTATTTATGTACTTAACAATCCTTTGCAACACACTCAAATTCCAAAACACGACTACTAACATTGATTCAAGGTACATTGTTAAGGACATTGCTATCAAAGTCCAACATGGTGCAATAAACATGTCAAGTTAAGATGAAAGGTCTAAAGCAATTTTTGCTAGGCCGTTGAGAGAAAATGATCCCATTATATTAGTAAGGAAAATGATAGTGGTACATAGGGAGGAACATTAGGGTGTCCATAATAGACATTCGGCATCCCTTATGTACTTGTAGCAAAGCCCTGTTAGTAATTGACAACTTCATTCTAAAACGTCCTCGAGAAGAGGTGGCGTTGGGAAAATGGTGCAAGCACAAAGGAGTGAATGTTAGCACGAGCAATGAAAATGCTTACAGGGATTTGTGTTTTAACTTGGGAAAACATTGATATTATTAGGAAGGAATTCTGGGTATAAAGCTTCGATAGTTTTTCTCAACTTGTTACGAACCCAAAAACATGTAATGTAATGAAATGAAATATTGATTGTTTATAGTTAAAATTAGATTTATAGTAGATTTTGATAAAAGTTGATGAAATTAACGGGTCAAAAGTTGTTGATCCATGAAATATGATTAAAATTAATTGTTAACTTTAACTTTAAACTCTTAATATATTTTTAGCAGCACCAAACAAGGGCTCAAAAGTGCCAGCCGATCAGTTAAAAGTCAAGCCGAACACTCAGCCCAGCCTTCCTTCAGCTGATCGTCGCGCCGATGATGTCTTCTAGCCTTCAGAAACCGTTGGAGCTTCGACTCGGCGACCAATATGAGCTTAGCCGGCACGCCGGACATCTCCTCAAGCTGCTTCAAAGCTTGCCTAGTCACCGCCAATCTATCGCCACAAAATCTCAAGCCGAGCCACATCGAAGCCGCTAGGCACACCCGGAAGGGCAATTTATCCAAACACGCCGTCAATGCATCACAGGCCACCCGTACGGCGTCATTAGTACGAAGTCCAAGTTTTCCAGACCAATTTACAAAAACGCCCTCCGTTTTCCAATCCACCTTTGACCTAGATTTTGATCTAATGGAATTCATTTCTCCTTGATTCTTCGTAGACTTTCCCGACGTCAACTCACATGAACTGTCATTGACCGGCGTCGTAGAGTCAAATCCACAGGTTTTCCAGCAATCGGAATATGCTTTCTTCGTAGTGGTGCTTGAAACACAAATCGAAGAACTTGAAGATGACAGATAATCGGATTCCAAGTCGAATCCGGTGGTCGGAGAGCAGCAGGACGAGCAAATCGCCGATAACGCCTTTAAACCGACGCCAGAGTTGAAATTTCCGGTGAGGCCTTTGCATTGGGAGCAAATGGTCTGACGAAGGTGGCGAGCTACAAGAAAGTTGGCCTCATGAACATTGGCATCGCAGCTCCGGCAAAGAAATGCTGAATCAGAAGCGCAATAAATGGCAGCTTCTGTATTGCATAGCTCACAAGCCCTAATTATCATCGTTAAATTACAGATCACCCGGTCGAACAAACAAAAAGTTGAAAAATCTTGCACTGGGATAAAAATCAAGGTGAGGAATTTTCAATTTTATGTTTGTTGGCTTGGAAGAAAAGTGGAAGAATCACAGATCATATATTCGCAGTTTGGGGCGTCTAGCAGCCTTAAATTTGAAAATTGAATTCTTTATTGCACACACACTCTTTCTTTGTCATAGATACATGAGGTCCATCCTTGTCCACAAAACCTTGTTTCCCTCGAACAGCTCTAAGCCCCTCTCTCCTTTTCTTTTGCACTAATACCCTTCTTCTGTTTCGTATTTGCCTGATCTAGTCCTTGTTATAAATGTTCTAAAAATAATCTCAAACATTGAATAAAACAAGTTACGAGGTTAAAAATCAAGGAGTTAAATCGGATTCGAATTAGAGTCGCATGGAAAGTAAACAATTTTACCTTCTTTTGTGGTGAAGAGCCTACATTTAAAGTTGTGTTAGAGAGTTCTAATTTTATTTTATTTTTTCAATATATAACTAGATTGTCTTTCAAACAAATTTAGATTAGTTCGTCTAAGGATTTGTTTGAACTCCGTTGGGGAAAATAGATTTTGTAGTAGTGTTTTTTTTTTTTTGAAAATATATGTTTAAAAAGTAAAAAAAATTATATTATATTATGTATAAAATTATTTTATTGAAAAAAAATATATTTATAAATTATTTTCAAAAAAATAAAAATAAAGCTCAAACATGAGCTAATTTATGAAATTGTTTAAAAATGAGTTTCTAAAAATAATAAAATGATATATGTAAATAACTTTGTGATTTGTGGCGTTGTGGGCAACCAGCCCAAAAGCAATAAGGGTCTGTTTGATTGAGCCCATTTTCCATGAAAAATGGAAAATCACCCAAAATGTGTTGTTGGATACAAAAAGTTTTCTTGACATTTGCAATTCTTGGATAGCCTCACCCTATTGCATTTTCAATGATTTTGAGGAAAACAAATTCCCACCAAATACCCACCAAGTAGGTGGGAATTAGTTTTCCAGGTTTCTATCTTTTGCTTTAATTTTTTATTTTTTTTGGCAATGTTAATAAATTCTATTCACGTTTGTGAAAAAAAAATTCTTTTTAATGGACAATTTTCATGAAAAATAAAACCAAATGAACACCAAAAGATTCAAAATTTCAACATTTTCCAGGTGTCAATTAAACACGATTAATTACAATTCTCCATAAAACAATTTCTAGACAATTCAATTCCCTGGAATTTATTTTCTTTCCACCCATTTTCCACCTTTGCAATCAAGCGGATCCTAAAAGTTGCAGCGGGGCCTCCAGTCTTTGAAAAAAGTGCAAATGCTCCATGAACTTATTATTTTTTGCATCTCCATCCCTGACATTTAGATTTCTATGCAGCAAGGACTCTTGGATAAAATCTACCCAAACGACTATTAAATATGCGCGTGATTAGCTTAATTAAGAAAATAAAATAAAAATGAAAAAAACAATCCATCTCCCACTCCTCAAATGTTAGGGAACTCAGTGCAATTTCCCCCTAAAATATCTTGGATCAGACGGCTCAACAAATAATTATATACCTGGTTGGTTCAAATTTGAGTGACGTTGCGTAAATTTTCAAACTAACCTAAGCTAACTGGACCCCACATTACAGCAATGACGTGTCACAATCGAAATCGTTGAAGAGAGGTGTCAGCAATAACACTAACTACTTGATGGCCACACGATGAAAATAGTAATGACCATGATGATGATCATGGAACCCACGTGGCGAAAAGAGAGGTGTTGATTGCTGATGGCTTAATGGAGACCACGAATATCCTGCGGTTGTTGAGCACGAGATGGGTGTGAGTCATGACTCGTGTATGAATGTACATGCACCTAAGATAGGTAAGTAATGATTTTAGGTGGGCCCTACTATGCTTTCTACAACAATTGATAAGAGTTAGCCCCCGTCTGTCCTCGTCCTTTCGACCTTTCCCGTTGCCAAACGGACTCTAAATTGCACTGTTGGTGCTCGATCTATTGTTCAAATGGCATTGCTACACTATTTGTCCTTGCTCTAGTGTTCAATTAGCAAGTAGCTCTTTATAAACTTTAAAAAGAGCAAGTTAATTTTCAATATTCATTTTAATTGTGCAATTATTTTTTAATAATGTTAAGTGTACGTTATTTGGTTGATATCAATGTGTACATTCTATTGAAGTCCGAAAAGTTGTGGGCGAAAGTGTAATTTTTTAAGAAAAATGTTCAATAATGTGTAGTCGTGTGACACAATGTAAAAAATATGTACATGCAGCATGATTGATTATTTTTCAATGATCAAAACCTTCAAGTTTGGGTTAAATTGTTGTAATCAACATAAAAACAAGCCTCACACCAAATATCTGAGAATTAGTCTGAGTTCAAGCGATAACTAGCTCGATAAAGATGAATATCTGCGCATCATGTGACGATTTATAAAAAAAAAAAAAAAATCAATCTATTTTAAAGTTTAATGGTTATTGCGAACTCTTGGGAAATTTTAATTTCAATTTGGAGAACTTTTAAAATTCAACAGCAAATTAAGAGGCGTATAGGAAAGTTCATGGCATTTGAAATACTTAGGCCATGTTTGGTGTGGGTTTCGATTTTCAGTTTTCTATTTTGAGAATAAGTTTTAAGATTATTAAAAATGCGTTTGGTTATCATTTTGATTTTCTTTTTCGAAACGGGAAATTATAAAATACATTTTGCTTGGAATTTTGAAAATTATTTTATGACATTTTATTATTTAGTAAAATTAAATAATTTCATGTTATTATATTATTGAGTAATATATAGCCATTATTTGGCAGGGGATTAAAATTGAAATTAAAGTTAATAATTAATTTTAACTACATATTTAATAGGAACCACAATTTTTCAACAACTTTTATCAAAATCTAATAAAAACATGATTTTAATGGAATTTTTTATACGTGTTCATTAAATATATATATTTTATATTTTTTTATGTAAATATTCACTAACAATTTGAACTATTTTTTTATATTATTAAAAATATGATTTTCCTGGTATTTTTTAAAGAATTTTTTTAGATGTTACTTTTCTTAGTTTTTAGAATTTTCAAATTTTTTTTTAAATATTATCTTTTTTAATGTTACGTGTTTTTGTGTTATGATTTTAACCTTGTATTCAAATGTGCATTATAAAAAATAACAACCAAAATAAGTTTTGAGTGTTTTGCAAAATTGGAAATTGAAAACAAGAAAATAAATGCACCCCTTTTTTATTATCATCATATTTCGTATGACTCACAATTTATGAGCATTTAAGAGCACCGAAGACAAGCATTGGGAATGGCATAATGCTCAAACCCAAACTTTTTTTTAATTCTATTCTACGTTTAAAAATTTAAATCGTATGAAAAAAAAGTACAAAAAAATCAGTAAATAAAAAAGTCAAATTAGAAAATGAGACAAAAAATGTAGATGTTTGAAGAAAAATACTCATTGTATATTATCATTTACAGATTGATGATGTGGGATAAATTGAATTGAAAATTATAAAATTCTCTTCACTACTTAAATGGTTGTACTTATGTAATGTAGGTTAACGGCAATAAGAATTCGAGGGAATTTTTTTTATTTGGTTGGCGAGATTTTGACTCGGTTAAATCTCGTTATATCATCGTCGATAAACAAATTTATAAGTTTGTGATGTACATATAGCACAATTGATATTTTAATCTCCTTCCGCATCTCGTTTGTGCCCAGCCTCCTGATGGCTGAACCGACTTGTTGCCATTTCAGGTCTATCGTTGCATTTTGAATACGTGAGTGCAGTTATGTCGGCCAATACGAACACCAATACTTTTCTAGCCATGCCAACTTTTCAACATAACTCTTTGTAAGTGTTGACACACTAAAAGTGCAGTCCAATATTAAAGGCCCACAGTGTAAAGCCCAATTCGGAAGTCCAGTAAAAAGGCCT
Organism: Fraxinus excelsior; assembly: GCA_019097785.1. Taxonomy (NCBI): domain Eukaryota; kingdom Viridiplantae; phylum Streptophyta; class Magnoliopsida; order Lamiales; family Oleaceae; genus Fraxinus; species Fraxinus excelsior. Next base: position 716,532 of record CM032629.1, on the reverse strand, counting down.
AGATAGAATTGTCGATAAATCTAATGGAAGCCTAGGAACCAAGAAGTATCATCGCACAAACTTGTAAGACGCCCAGAGATTGAGCGAACATGGTGCCATATGATTGCCCAGAGTGATAGTCCTATCATCGTCCAAACTGTCAAATCGCTCGGGAGTTAGACGAATCTAAGACGTTATGGTCATCTAATGCAGCAGTTACGGAAGCGGTTATTAGACAAATTCGACATGTCCCATGATTCGAAGATGGACAGTTAGAAAGCAAGAGCAATATCAACGGTTATGAGGTAATCTCTCCCCAACAAAGTCGGCCACCATGAAAAAAGTGGATAGTTATGGAGTGATTGAGCAGTTCCGAGCGATTTTACCATCCAAAAGTTACCAAGGAAATATAAAAAAGAAACGAAGACATAGAAGAGGGCCCGAATAAAAAAACTCTCAACATAAAATATGTAATTTCAATTTCTTAGTATAACTTTAACTCTCAACATAGAATATATATATATATATATATATATATATATTTTTTTTTTTTTTTTAAATATATAGTAATGTTTTTGACCTTCGAAATCTTCAGCATCATTGTTCTCTATTTGTATATAGGTTCACGTTAAAAATAAGACGCACATTTTATGCTTTAACTCCTAATTCCTAATTTAATAAGTTATATGTATTATATGTAAATTACGACAAACGTAACCAATGTCATTTGTTCTTACATCCCAATATTTTTTCTGTGATCGGCATAATTCTAAACCTTTAAAACATCCATTTGGCCGATTGTCCGCACAATTGACATTCATATTCGAAAACTAAAAAGGGTAAAACTGTAATTTTAATATTCATAGTTAGACAATCTTAAAAATGAATGAAAATATAGAACAAAACAAGCAAAAAAGGAAAAATGTTATCTTATTATCCACCCCACCCACCTCCACCATCAACACGCAACCAAGCACCCTGTCCCCAACACCACCATGAACAAGGGGGGTTGTATTGGGTATTCCGAGAAAGCTAATACAAACGAGAATTCTCTTCTTTTCATACATATCAGATTGACTTACAGATAAATTGATATGTGAAGTTATATGACATGACTAGCAAGATGGAAGGAATAATAGCTTAGATTGACTAATGTACCAACGTTTGGTGGTGGTGGGGGGGGGGGGGGGTAGAGTGGAGTTAATTAAAGAAGATGGTGGTTTCTTTTCTTTCCTATTAAAAAAATAGAGAAAAATAAATTTTAATTTAATAGGGCCAACACGAGCTATATTTTGCACCATATTTGGGATATGATTGAAGAGGGTTTTACACCAAGCACATCAAATTTGACCTCTCAATAGAGATGCCCTAAAAGTCACGACTTCGTGGGCTTATATTAGGACATGGCCCAAACATGACCCGACGGATGAAGTAGCTCAAGAGTGTGTTTGAACCATATTATTTTGAAAGAAAGTATTTTGGAATAGTAGATTGATGGAGAATGTGTGGTTGAAAAAAAAAAGAAAAATTATTGATGTGATGGAAAATATTATTTTATTGAAAAATATGTGGTTAAGAATGAATAAAAGAATGAGAATAAAAATTTTAATGTCCACCAAACAGGGCCAAACATTGCTTAAAAGTTAAATTGCATCATAAGTCCCCATAAATATGCATTCTCAATTTATACCCTCAAAGAATGCACACAATGCTTTCAAATCTAGCATCATAGATTAAACGGTTTAGAGCAAGATTAATGAAAAGAAATATGTTATCTAAGATTGGTGAGAACATGCTTTTAAACAATTTTACAATTTTGATAATTTATAATTAACCAGATAAATTTTAAATTAATTCTTAAGCATCTATGATCAATTCGATTTTGAAATTTGATAACATTGCACCAAAAGATTGTTTTTGCTAGTTTATTTTGATTAGTTAAGGTTTGCATTTTGTCGGTTTCTTTTGCTGATTTTTTGCTTTCTGCTTGTTAATATCTAATTTAGAATTGTTCTACGCAAATTTTACCAGTCTCGGACTGTATTATGCAAAATTAACTAGTTTCAAGGTTGTATTTCGCAACGTTTAACAATTTTAGAGTTTTTTTCCCCAAATTTTACCAATTCCAATGTTGATTTGCACACAAGCGTTTGAGCGATATACCTTTCGTTATTCTTCCTCAGTAGACACATGAAAATTTAGAACAACGCAAAAAATGCTCAGAAAAATTGAGCTTAGCCCATGTTTGAGCCCAATCCTTTCTCATCTTTTCTCATTCATTTTTCTACAGTACTCATTTTAAACTACACATTCTCCAAATAAAATAATATACCACACAAATCTAAATCTTTTCATCACTTTTCCACCACACATTCTCCTATCAATCACGATTCAAAAACTAATTCTTCATAAAAAAAATGAGGGCCAAACACATGCTTAATATTACAGTATAACACTTTTTTTTATTCAATACTACATATAAAACCCAAATATATTAGAGCAATACAATAATGCCAACAACAACATTCGACAAGGATTAATTTGGTGTTATAGTGACATGCGTAATGAATGGTGAAAATTTGGTTAATTTAAAGAAATTTTGCATCAAAATAAAATACTAACGAAAATATTCGACAAGGATTAATCTCGTTGTACAAGCAGTGAGTTGTCAAGATTCGTATTGTTGATTTAAAAAAATATTTTTTTAAATAGATAGATGCCTACCAAATATGGAATTATAAAGAAAATTGTAAAATTTCACAAATATGCAAACGTTAGGGGACAAATTTCTTACCCTAATTATCTTTTTAACAATATCAATAAAAAAACGCCCGCTTTCGTCGCGTCTCCCCCATCTTCTTCTTCCCCAAATCTCCGTCCGATCTCCACCGTCCATTGGTCCCCTTAATCCCTAGATCTCTCCTCCATTTTTCCGCCACTCCTCAGTTCTCCGACCAGCAGACTCTTCAAATTCTTCGTTATATTTTTTCACTTCCAAATTTGATGGTATTTTTTCTTTTATCGTTTTTGCTAAATTATTCGACTCGTAATTCAATTTTATACTTTTTCGTAAGTTTTAGCTTAGGTTCTTTTAATTTTTGGTTTCTATGAAGTTGAATATTGCTGCATTCTTATCCCTTAGTGAATTTGCCTTTTTTTTAGGTTTTCTGAAATTGATGTTAATTAATGCTCGATAATTATAGGGAAATGTCTAACTAAACAATGGTTTGAAGAAGGTTAAGTGCATTATTACTATATATGACGCGCTCTCTCTCTCTCTCTTGAAAGGTTTGAGTCATCAATATTGTGTGAATTGAATGCTGTAGGTTTATAGAGGGTGTTCTTTACTGTTCTAATTTGAAGTGAAGATGGATGGTATGCATGGGAGCGAAGCAGGAATGATGGGCCATTACATGCAAGAGCAAGATCACCACCATCATCATCATCCTGGGCTGCATCATCATATGGGCAATGGGAATGTGATGGACCATGATGAGCATGGCCACGATAGTGGTGGTGGAGAAAGTGAAGGTATGGACGGAGAGGTCACTGCTGATCCTGGGAACTTATCTGATAACCATGGTGCATTGGTGTCTCAAGGAGGGGGCACTGAGGATAATAACCAGCTAACACTCTCTTTTCAGGGGCAGGTTTATGTTTTTGACTCTGTATCTCCTGAAAAGGTAACCTTCCTTGTGCAGAGAGAATTTTAATACTTCATTTCGTGTATTTTAAATGATTAATATGCTAAACCGAGGTAAATTTATAGGTTTGAATCATGTTATTATCTGAAAATGACTAAAGATTGTGAGCTTACTTGGTTGTTTGATGACATGCTTTTTCCTATAAGGATGGTTGTACTACAAGTATAAGCTTTTACTCATCAAAGTATGCACAGAGGAGGGCTGCCGAATGGATTGACTACTAAATACAATTATATAGGATGTGCAAAAACGAAATAGTTGTAGGTGAAACAGAAGAATGAATAGGTGCATAGTTGTTATTTGGATAGAAATTATGTTGCTATTTAGCATAAAATCAGGAGGGGTATGTTCTTTGACACTTTGAGCATGTAAACTAAATCAGTGGTATCTTTCAGGCATATAGTTATACTATAGTGACTATACATAGCTCAAAATATGTGCAAAGTGCCAATTATTCTGCATCTTTCTATGTTATATGCTGATGGTATACATTGATTTGAAAAGGAATTCTTGTCTTCATTGGGAGGTTTTTTTGTCATTATCTTAATCTTGTTGAGATGATAAATTAAAGTTATTTAAATTATTTCCTTCAGGTTCAAGCTGTACTTCTATTACTCGGGGGACGTGAAGTACCTCCTAACATTCCTACGGTTCCAGTATCCATGCATAATAGTGGAGTATGAATAATTTGAATTAACTCATTATATTCAGCAGTTTATCTCGTTTAGAACCATCTAACGATCATTTAAAACAGGGTTTATCAAGTACCCCACAGAAGTTGAATGTCCCTCAGAGATTGGCTTCACTAATTAGATTCCGTGAAAAGCGGAAAGAACGAAATTTCGAAAAGAAAATCCGTTATACTGTTCGTAAGGAGGTTGCTCTAAGGCATGAAGATTTTTTTTTTTTTTTTTTGGGTGCATTCCACATTATGTTTGAATTTGCCATGGACTTGTCTATTTCTCTTACATGTTCTCTTTGGATTCTTCTCTCTAATCTTTTTCCAACTATCGTAGGATGCAGCGAAATAAAGGACAATTTACATCCTCAAAGCCCAGTCAGGATGATTCTGCATCAGCAGTTTCGAGTTGGGAGTCAAACCAAAACTGGGGAGCAGATGGCACTTCATCCCAAATTCAAGAGATTTCGTGAGTTCGCGTCATATGCTCATCTTCATCAACTTTCTTATTTAGATCTCTTTTACTGACTGTTGCCATTTGCCAACTGTTTGTTATATAGTATTCTTGTTCTTGGTATCTCCCCTCCTTCCTTCTCCTCTCTTTCTACCGCTTTGTGTTTGCTCAAGTTACTCTCGACTCTTGAGGTTGTTATACTTTGTATCCTGATGCTAATGTAATTTGGCAAGCTGCTATATGACCATCAATTTTAGTGATGTTAATAAGGCTAAAAAGCTCAGCACAGAACTTGATACTATTTGACTACACAATGCTTTTAACAAGCAATTTTATAAATATGATACCGTGGCAAATGGATTTCGTAACGGTATCATTATGTGGATATGCAAACTGTTGGTTGCTTGGTGCTTGTTGTGTACTGCCAGGAATTCTTAAATGTTCTAGTTCTGTATTTCTGTTAAGCTTCTAGCCCATGACTTACTGACCTTATTATTTATTTTCCCTGGAAACAAGGATTCTAAAGATATATATAAGCAGGCATCCAGCAGCTCTTTTTTCCTGTTGTGCATCTAGCACTAAATAAGAAAATGATATGTGATTCTTTATTTGTTCAAAATGTTCAGTAGCACCATATCACATAGGAGTAATGGAATACTTTTTTTTTTTTTTTTTGAATATCCATGCCAGCTGTCGACACTGTGGTATCAGTGAGAAAACGACTCCTATGATGCGACGTGGACCAGATGGGCCGAGGACCCTTTGTAATGCCTGTGGACTTATGTGGGCTAATAAGGTGATATGGGAATTTCAAGATATATTATTTTGATATTCAGCTCTAAATTGCTCCATATTTTATGAACTTCTCTCTCTTTTTCACCTTATTTTCTTTCTTTCTTTCTTATTTAGGGGTTATGCGACAAAGTTTTGGCAGATTTTGATAAAATTTGATGAAACTTGTGGTTAAAATTGAAGTTTGACCCAATAAAATTTTGAGTTAAACTTGTGGGAATTTCAAGATATATTATTTCGATATTCAGCTTTAAATTGAAGTTTTATCAAACTAAGAACTTAATTGAGTTTGGGAAGCTGTCATGAAATAGTCTTTAATGACGTCCATTACTGCCTATGATTTCAAGGAACTTCTGTGCAAATTTATACACACAGCATGTTGTTTTATGGTTATTTCTCATTGAAGATGTTAGGCTTCATTTTAGATAATCCTCCTGTATTCTCGTTCTTGCTCTCTGCAAGTTTTTGTGCTAACAATGAGGGATTTTTTGTGAAGTAGATAATGTTTAACAAAGCAATTTGTGTTGCCAGGGGACAATTAAGTAATCGGTCCCTCCTATAGTGCACATCCAGATTCAGTAAGGAACCCCATTTTTTTTTCCTTTTCCTATACATTGAGCTTTTCATTTTTAGGTTAACAACACTAGTGGTGACTGACCTTTAGCGAATTTTGAAGTTGGTTATTGCTTGAGCTTTTTTCCAACTAACAGAAACGCTGACGTGACAATCAAGTTGCAAATAACTAGATTGTCACTTCACCTTTTTTGCTACTATTAGTCCAATATGGATGGAATGACCAAATAATAGCAATGCCCAAGTAAAGTGACCAATTTAAATTTTAAAATATAAAAGAATTTTGTGACCAACGTAAAATCTCTGTAGAAGTTTATTGACCGCTAAATTATTCAAACTGTTCATTTCTTGTGATGCTGTCCTCACATCAACGTATGGGATCAAGTCTTTTCTCAATACAAGTATAGATGAGCTGCTCTAGATTACTTGATGTTTGTTTACCTCGTAATTGAGCCAAGTTTCTGAAGTCAATAAGCTAACCACTCCGGTTATAAAATTTATTTTAGTTGGAACTGTAAAATAATGACCTCTTTTGCCTTGTGTCTTGTCCAAATTTGCTTATTTTAGGGAACTTTGAGGGACCTCTCAAAGGCAGCAACCATGGGAACAAATCCTCCCCGCAATAGGAGCGACAAGGTACGTTATCCATTAGTGTTCTCTTTGCCATAAATAGTATGTTTGGCTAAACTTAAATTACTTAATAAGCAAATATATAAGTTTCAATTAAATATTCTTTAATATTTTTTTATTGGTCAAAGTTGAAAAAAAGTTATGAGAGTTGTCTTCGAAAAATGTACAAGAAAAGTAGTTATTCAAATATGTTTGGAGAAAAAATTACTTGTACATAATTTCACTTTTACGATCTCAGCCAAACATGCTCTAATGTGCCAATGTACATTTAGGAATCTGTAACCGTTTGTGCCTATTGCATGGGGTTATTTATATTTATCTTCTTGCAGAATGGAAATTTAGAGGCGGAGCAAATGGTTCTCAGGGCTGCGGCAATTGGTGATGATTTGTGATTGCCATTTTTATATGTTACTTGAAAGTATTGACAGAAACAACATATGTAAGATAGGCTGGTTTCCTATTTATATTGTAGTTGAATTAACGACTGAAAAAGTTTTGATTGAGGGATTGTTATTGTTCATTATTTCTCTCTTTCCTAATGATAATCAACAGTTTCTGCCCCCCACACCCCTTCACTTCTGGTCCCCCATATACCCCCATGGCGTGCCTGATGCATCTAAATTTTGCATTGGTATGTTATGTTAGTTTTTGAAGGTGGATTTCTCACACTGGAGTCCATGATAAAATTTTAGCTTGTTTTCTTTCTTTAATATTATTCAGTATTATGTAGTTTATTGTACAAACAAGACATGCTTTTAAAGTTGCATTATATTAAGCTTTGTGTGATATACCAAACAAAAAATCTCCTTTTTTTTTTTTTTTTTTTTCTTATATTCATTTTTTTGTTAAAAAATTAAAAGGTACTAATTGTAGTTTTTGAAATGAGTAGAGGTCATGCTTTAAAACATTTGAAAGGAAAAAGTTGCGCTTCATTTAATGTTCGAATGGTAAGCTGGTCCTTAATCTTTAAACATTGCACTTCATTTTCAAAATTCAAAAGTTGTGAATCCTATGTTAAGAATGAAATTAAGAAAAGTTTTGGATGACAAACTTTTGAATTAAGAAAAGGTAGTCCTTCACAATTTTTGAATTTCGCATTTTATAAACTTTTATCATAATATTAAAAATGTGATTTTTAGCTAAACCAAACCGGACTAAATTGTTAAATGGAAACAAAATCTTAAAGTTGAACATCGAAATTACAACATTATTTATAAATTTACGAGTTTCTTACTTGAGGAAATGAAAAATATAAAAAATATGTACTTTGTTCAAACGGGTTTTATCAGTCTGCTGCAATTGCAAGAGCCTGGCAAGATGCTGCTTTGGCTAGACAATTAAACGACGATGTAGAAAAGAACAGCAAATCCATGGGAAGCTGCAGTCGCAAGAATAACCAGTGAAGCCTTTTATGGCCAAAAACTACCTCTTCCTTGGAACTACATTTATACTTGAGGTGAGAGGTCACAATATCGATAATCATTTATGTTTCTTTTTTATTTTATTTCCATATATGCCAATAGAGATAATTATCATCGAGTTCCTAGGGAAGTTCACCTCGACTATAAAGCCTTGCCATCGGCATTTTCAGGTTCATGTATATTTGCGTTGTTACAAGCCTTTCCATGGCTTGTAATTCGTATAACATTATGGTTCGTTTCCATGCAAATACTAGTTACTGCCAATTTGGCCGTTTAGGGTATACGTATACCTAGTATATAAAGTCCAGTCCAGGGTTAGCTCAACTTCGAGAGACCCTAGACCTTTTTCTCAGCCATAGTAGCATGTATTTACCCAGAGCACACGGAGCATGATGGCTTACCATCCCAACCTTTCACAAGGAATGGACTAGAAATCCAATTAGTAGTTGGACATTTTCCACAATACTGTAACTAGTACCGGGAAATGTATGTTTGATGTGTGAATATGGGAGCCAATGAAAATAATCAATATCAGCTTCTCCTTTCTAGAACGAGGGTCGTGCACATCAAGTTTAATCTCTCTAGATGAATACAACATAGAGATCCTTTTGCAAGGAAAAAAAAAAAAAACTTATTTGACGAGAGGCGCCCATCATACAGACGCGCCATTAACATTGACATTGCTAACTGTAAATTGTTACAGGAATACAAGCACATGTTCTATATTAAGGGAAACATTGTAAGGATAACCCCTTTTTTCGTTAGTTCTTAAATGGAAAAATTAACCAGCTAACTGCACGTATTCTTACAAAGAAAAGTTGGACTAATCTGAAAGAGAAGTGCCTGGATTTCAGAATTCAGAATCTAGCTACATATATATATCTTGAGTTCTGTTCGGTCGTTCATTCCAACATGCACTAACAGAAACACGAATAGGCAAAATGGTTCTTTTTCGACACATAATGAGAAATGAAATCTGCAGAGGTAGCAGAAGAACCTTGAATGTTGGCTGGAACAAGTATCTGATTCCTGCCAGAAGCAATTCTCTTTCCAGCAACATTGGCGTAAAAGAGGCCGGAGATTGCTGGTACAAAAATGTCGCTCTCAGAAGAAATATAGAAATCGATTGCCTTTTCAAATTCTGAAGTGCCAGAATTGAGGAATTTATCCTTTTTATCCATGGGCATTATAGCCTCCTGCAATAGAGCAAAGGCAAAGAAAATAGCATAAAATTCAACTCTTGGGATATTTGATGAAAAGCTGAACATAAAGTGAAAAATATATACAATTGTTGTCCATATCTGTGATCATGAGCCTATTTCCATGCAAGTATCAGACTCTGTGGAGTCTATTAATTCTATACACAGATTCCTTTTACTGTACATTGTCTTAATATTCCTAGGTCGGGAAGGATGAACTACTATATCGACTTAATCCATAACAATGACAAAATATAAATTAAAAATGAAGTTTACCTTGGTATAAGTTTTCGGGAAGAAGTCCTTTAGGGCATCGAGGCTGCTATCCCACTTTGATTGAGTCACATACACTGTCGTGTCTTTGTTAAAGCCAATCTTGCTCAAAAAGAGAGCTACCTCTTGCGGATTGTAGCAGCTTTTTGATCCAAGGGCGCCACCATTTTTATGACAACTCTTTTTCTCCAGTATATCGACTCTTAGATCAACTGCCACAAACTGTCCATTTGATTTCCGACTTAAGGTTCTCAGGCGATCAATCATGGAGTTGACAACTTCAAGAACTTCCGTTTGTGGCTCAAGAGTACTAAACATTGCCAAGCATGCAGTAGAATCGGTTTTAGCCTTTTCTCCTTTCTTTTTCATATTTACTGAAGGGAAGAAAGTCACCAGCCTCAGGTTTCTCTTAGTTCTGAAAATTGATTTGATGTTTTCAGCTATGTGATTTTCAGTAACCCTATTGGGGACTCTTACAACTGCAAGATTACGTGATGATACATCAGAAGGCCAGGTCTTAACAACTTTCACCACACCATCAAGACTTGTAATGAACTTCTCGACATCATAGATATCTTCAAAGTTCCTGAAAGTTACAAATAATGCAACATTAATAGTGCACTTTCCTCGTTATGATCATCACTGTATACACATCATTCGTGCACATTAATAACACCATTTAATCAGATCATAAAAAAATTAAAATTTAATATAGCCGGTCTGTGAAACTTAAAAAATCCCAGCCACGAAATATAAACATTGATGTCTCAAAAAATGTAAATTTGGTTATTTGTAGTATGCACTCTATACTATTGATCTGCAACTTCTACGTTCATGTTGAAAGAAAGGTACTTATTATATACAATTCAAACAGAATGAGAACGCAAAAAAGTGACGTCCACTGATAAAGAATTGAATGCAGTGGCAGTATACTCGTGCTTATAATTTTTCTCTCTGATCATCCATTAAATCAACATATATTGGAAATATTCCCATAAGATTCATCATGTTGTCTGTTCCATGTAATACTGTTGCTTCATTAGATAAAGTGATGAGTACACACAAATGCTGTTATGTTAACCTCTTATCGCCAGGTTTGCTTCCCCTGATATCAGGAAGTACTAGAGTTGCCCGCAGATGTCTCGCTACTACCACTGCATCAGCAATCTGAATAATAAAATCACAATGATGAAGTGTTAAGAGATTACCAGAATCAAACAAAAGGAAAGGTGCAAATAATTTAAACGAAATGTCTCATTTGTCATGCATGGGAATAAATGTTTACAAAAAGGTAAGAAACACATGAAGGCGGGTCTTTCATATTTTACAGTGATGTCTCAAGAATATAAAAGTGAGTGGAGCACAAGTTACCAGTTTTAATATAGGATCTCTCTTAATAATTTCTTTTTACTTTACAGAACAAAATTACACAAGGACATTGATACTATTATCTTAATGCCATTATTCTAACATGTCAAACCAGATTAACAAGGCTCATAACAGCCTTAAAATAAGGGAGAATAAATACAACTGACCATGACAAGTTAAGATACCTGAGAGACATGATATTCAGGGCCGTTTGTTAATGAGAAGGTAACATAACCGTGCAGTTCGCCTGCTTCTTCTGTTAGCATAAATGCATAACAATAGAATAAGAGAAGATGCGTCACAGAATAAAAGGTAAAAACGAGCAGATGTTACAAGAAAGTCGAGCTGATTTTTTGTCAACAATTCCATTCTACTCACCTAACACTGGCTTGTCCCAACATGGTTTTAGGGTTAAGCCATCCTCCTTCCAAGTCCTGTCACCCCCTTTTGTAACACTAACAAGACCGTGCTCTGAAGCCCTTCTAGTCTCGTGAACGGTTGGCTTTGTGAAGGGTAAAACGGGAAGAAAAGAAGAAAATGAGAAATTAAGGGAAGAGAAATCATTTGAGTCGGACAATTAATTATACATCAGTGATAAGTCTGATATTCCATTTTAAAATTAAAAATAATAAAAGCAGATAGATAACAGAATTAATTGAATTATGGCTAATATATCTATTTCTCCTTCTTCCTCATTTCATACATTCACGTACTAAAGTCTATGCAGCTATGTATACATAATTACAACACTCCTTGTAATTGATGACTACGGGATTGAAGTGCAGTATCTACAAAATTGAACAATCTAAGAGGAATGCACAAATGTAAAGTTGCCGGTACAAGCGTCCAGAATTAATCGCCAGCCAAATCCCTATCATCTAAGTAAAATCAACAACAAATCTCTTTGCAATCGCGCATTACCGTGTTTAAACTATCTATTCAGATTAAAACAAATCAAGCACTAATAGTTATCCATAAAAAACTTGAAAATAATAACAGTGGCACATAATTAAAGTGCATGTATGTATCTACTTGAAAAGAATCGAAGTGGTCGCGCTTGATCATGTGGCCAAGCATTACGAACATTGTCACAGTTAACACTCCTGCTAACACCTGTCTCGGATCAACAGCCATTTATTCAGATCTACCACTTCAGTCCTCTCCTTGCGCAATGAATTCAGTTTTCTCTCTCTAAATAACGAAATGAAAATGGTGTCCGCAGAAGGAACACAGCAGAGGAGAGTATAGACAGACAGGGAAAAAGAGAGTAAAGAGGCTTCTCCTTGCTTTATCCTTTGGCGCTAATTGTTTAACTTATAATTGAGTTATAATTTAATCAATGGCCATTGAACTTTGTTTTGTTTACTATTTGCTCGTCGATCTTTAAAAAGTTACTTATTCATTTCCGAACTTTGTTATATGTTATTATTTGCTCGTCGAAATTTAAAAGTTTACTCGTTACTCATTTAAATTTGAACAAAGTTACTCGTTGTTCATTGAACTTTACTGCAGATAATACTGATGAAAATGATATGAGTGACTTTATTTAGTTTTGGGTGAACGATAAGTAAAATTTTAAATTTCGATAAGCAAGCAGTAATCTATACCAAAATTTAGCGAGCAAATAGTAAATTTTTAAATTTCAGTAACATATAACAAAATTTAGTGACCATTCGCCGGCGCATATTTTGGTAGCGGCGATACTTTTCCAATGACAATGGGGAAAATTACGACTCCACGTGTTGCGTCTTTTTCTGATTGGGAAAAAAATGAATATGAATTATTTAATAATTATTTTAACTGTTTAAGCACGACTTTATTGTAATTAAGAAGTAAATGCGTCGTGAAAATAGGCGTAAATTAAGGACGCATATAAAATTAGTCAACTCGTTCGCTCACCTTTATTTCCCCGTAAATATATTTATTTAATTACATGTTAATTCTATTTTATATTTTATATGGAAGTAGATACTTTCTCTAAGGTCTCCTATCTTAAGTTTCGATAAAAAAAAAAAAAGGTATGTCGTTAGGGGGGGATATAATTCAATTTGATTCTAATTCTAAGTAAATCGAATCGACTAAGAACCAATGATTTTTTTAATAATAAAATCAACGATTTTCTTTTTAAGATATGGAACCAAACGGGGATCGAACCATTTGGTTCTGGTTTGATTTTGATTCCTTTACTTAAATTTTCAAAATATAAATGCAAATTAAAAGCTATCACCATATCCGTGAGTTAGTAATATATACATAAATAAACGTCAAGCATTCAACAAATATAATGGTAGCTTTGGCATAGTAGTGTGAGTATGTCTAAAATTGAGGAGATAAATGAATTAGAATTTAGATTTAGAGTTTGTCTGGTAGTAAGATAAAATGTAGTGATAAATCGTTAACCATTCATATTTTTGTAGAACCAAATCGAAATGCAAGATTTGATTCTAGTTGGTCTGATCATTTTGTTCACCCCTACATGCGACGGTGAAAAAGGTTTATTTACCACAGTATGCAACATCATAGTCAACCAGTTTGGTCAGCTTAGGAAAACAACTTGCCAAGCTCAATGTACAAAACTACTTCTACTAATAAATTGTTTCAAGAACATGAATTATCCATATGTTAGACTCGTCTCGATGTACAAAAATGGCTTATGAATCCCTCGGCTCCTCACCAAAGAGTTATAAAAAGAAAAAAGAAAATACAAGAATGAAGTTCATTTCATGTTGGAAACACAGACGTTGAGAAGACAAAAAATAATTGCAGTCTTCCACCTATGATCTTATCTTCTTCAGTTGTTTTACCTTTGTGAATTCTGGAACTTGGACATTCTTTTCCACTTCCCAAGCAAGTTGAGACATACCATTGAACGCTGATTTTGCTGCCTTCTCACCCGTCACTTCTCTAGGGAAAGGAATTCGGACCTCAAATACATCATTTTGGGTAGATCTGAGGCGCATATCAAAACCTAGCCGGTCGACCCAAACCATCTTGGCATCTAACACCTAGTTTTGAGGGGGAAAAGGAATTCAATGAAAAACACGTGCAGGAATATAATACCAAGAGAGATTCTCCACTCGTTTGTTGTGTAACAACATCCGCCATCCTCAAGGGTGGCAAAAGAAAGGAAATGTAGGTCCTCAGAAGTAAATCTTGATGACAAATTTGGTTTCAGAATCAATTCCAAAATTAGCATATAAAAACAAATTAAGTAGATGCAGATCACAATAAGCAATACTGATAGAACAGATTCATTTCAAGTGCTGCGGCATTGTTCGCTGCAAATATGCACGTGACTTGTTATACCTTGAGTGCATGTTTGGTAAGGAGGATTTAATATTGCTTGGCCAAGTTAGAAAAAAGAAAAGTCTGTTAAAATCTTGTTTGAGTCCTGACCCAGCATACCATACATTAACGGAGTGGGGGTACCACTGCATGGTTTAAGCCTACCCCAAGTTATCGGATTAAGATTCTTCGAGAGTATATTTCCTTTCAATTGAGAAAACGAACTCACTTTTGCTGCTGTTCCTTTATTCACTGATACATATACAAATGAGTTCAAATGAAAATCCTCAAACATAACATGGCTGCTTGTTACGCAAAAGAAAAGGACAAAGTGGGATTGGAGTTCCACCCTCAAGGAAGGTATGATAGATATCTTTGACAGGTTGTATTTTTGGTTAAAATAGGATGGTGTTCAAACTCCCAAAATACAATCTAGACAGCGGACTTTTGAGAAGGGTTAATTTCCTCCGGAGCATGGATCACAGCCACTCATTTCGCACATAGTGATCAAATAGTACAATCTACCTCAAGCAATTCTTTTCTCCACAAGGCACTGGGTTTCTTATGAAAAATTGTGCTACCCCAAATCCAGGATCTTGATTTCAGGATTCTAAAAGCCTTCAACCTTGCCATGTTAGCTAAACAAGGTTGGCGCAACATTTATGCTTTCGCGATGATTGCAAATCATCTAAAGCTACTTTGTCTTTGCACCGAGCCTTTACCTTCACCAATACCAATCAGAGAGTAACATTATTTGGAAGGACATAAGCCACGTTTCTCAAGCATTCTAATTAAGGGCTTCCACGTATGAAGGAAAAAGATTTCATGCAGAATAACAGATATAAGTGAATCTGGCCATATCAAAGAAAAGATATCAATGTCTAAGTAGTACAGCGAGAGCAAGGAGAAAAAAATGAGGACAAGGAAACCAAGAACAATTTCAAGAAAATATTTTAACAAGAACCAACTACTAATTCAACCCAAAACAATGCAAATTAGAGAATATAGATGAAAAAGCTAAGAACCACGGATACTGATACGTAATTCGAATACTATACGATACGGATACGCCGATTTGGCTTTTTAAAAAAATTGCGATACAGGAATACTAGTTATAAATTTCAATATAATTTCATTAATCTAAAAAAATGTTAAAACATAAGAATAATAATAAAAAAAATACTAAAACATCTTATCTTAATCCTTAATTGTCCTAATTTCACTTTCTTCAACATCAACTTCTTCATTATTAATAAAAACAACACTATCTAACTTTGGCTCACCTAATGATATATAAGAAATATCAAACAGTCCAACGCTTTAAAGAATATCAAATCAGTCTTCGATAAAGTCCCATATTTTGAATTCTCTTTCTGAATAGAGATTTAATTTTCTTGATAAAATACGCATATTGCTAGTTTAATGTTTAAGTTTAAAAGTGTGTTCCCCCTCTATAACTCTATATACTACTATATAAGATAGGTTTTTTTTAAAATAATTTATTATTACGTTCATTTAAAGATATTAAATATATAGTTGAATTTGACTACATTAATGTATAATTTATTAACACGATTTTAACTTTTACACGTATTAAATCATTATCTATTTTCAATAATAAAATTAATGAAACACAATTTTACACGTATGATTTAATATTAGTTTCTATTTATTTTCAATCATAAAAATATATTTATTAACTATTAACATGTTTTCACATGCATTGAAATATTAAATAATTTTGTGTATTTCTAATAAAAAGTTTAGTTGTTAATTGATTTAAACCACTAATTGTATATTTTCAGTAAATATTAATATAATATTCAATATTATTATTGATAATAACAATAAGTAAAAAAAGGTTTTCAATCTATGGTCAATAATAAAGAGTCTTAAAAGAGTTTAAACAAATAACACTCTTCTTCACGTGTCCTAACGTATCGAATACATATAAAAAATAATTGAAAATATGAAATTATAAAAAATACGAATTCGATGTGTATCGAAAATTAAAAATATATAAAATAATTAAAAAACATGAATTTGATACATATCGGAGGGTATTGCAGAGCATCCAAACGACCAAACTTGGATATGTATCAAATACGGGTACGTAATGAATTTACAAGTATCGATATTTCTTAGTGAAAAAGGATGAAGATGGCACCAAGTCTACTGAGAATAAAACTTGGGTACTTGTTGCATTTGTAGATAAAGTCTCTCACGCCATAACGCTTAAGAATGTCTTTTTCTTCCATATTAATCCTTAACCAATCAAATTAGTGGATACTGCCTTGTCCCTATTGTGCTAATATGAAGAGCTAAATTATAAAAAATGGTAACATTATTTTGTATAGAATATTGGATTGACTTGACGGCACTATAGACATGATTTTAGCTTATTACCATCTAAATAGTATACCCTACTAGCCTACCAAACAAGACATATTGAGTAGTATCATTGTTTGGGTGCAAACCTGGAAATCCAAATTCACATAAATGTTGCAAAAGCGATGAACGTCCTCCATATTGTGTTCATTTATTTCATCGATAATCTTCTTTGCAAAGTCTCGAAGTGGATCTGGAAAAGCTGATGCATATTCAGATGATGTAACCCATGTACCATCCTGCAGTCATTCTTACCATTATTTACAAGCTTCAAATAGCTACCTATACATTTCTTAGAGAGAGAGAGAGAGAGAGAGAGAGAGAGAACACAAAACAGATCAAGATGGTCCATGAAAAATGAAAAATCAAATAATGCTAATATTGGATACAACAAACCTCAGCAGAATCAACCATCTGAAGTGCCCGTTCAACGGCAATTACATATATGTTATTTTCATCTACTTCTTCTCCAAACCGTTTCTTCCACACCGAAGAAAGCCTCTGTAAGTCAAAAAACTTGAACAACCAGATGAGAATTCAATTTATGTCAAAAGTCTTTAATTGACTTACATTGTACAAATGAGTGCATTTTAACCCGTTCCATGAAAATGTCTTGGAGCAAAATTGCTTTTGAAAATAAGCTTCTATAAAAGAAGGCAATATTTATGCACAAACAATAAAGCCACACTACTATCAATATAAACTGATTTTCAAAACAAATGGCTCCATAATCTAGTTCAGTGATCTGGAGAATTTAAAAAAACCCAATTATGGCAAAATTATCGAATGCATCAAACCTTCTGCGTGCACGAGCATGAGTATGCAAGTAACTGAGACTAGCATAATAGTCAAAATACTAACTAATGATAAATTCTCCTTCCCTTGGGCGGAGATAGGGGTGGGTTGTTGCCCACCCTTGTCCAAGCTCAGGTCTTGTAAAAAAAAAAGAAAAAAAATGGTTATAACCCATTTTTTCCACTGTCCAACCCAGTAGCCTACTGCTCAAGCCCATTTGAAAAATTGCAAACCCAATTTGCTATTTATATAAAAACCCAAAACCCATTATGTGTGCACATCTCTATTATCTGATTCTCTCAAACCCAAAACAGCCGCATCCTTCTCTTGCAATTTCAATCCCAAGAATCCAAACTCCAAAGTTCCAAACCTTCAATTTCAAGTTGAATTAGATGGAAGAAGAAGATGTAAGTTTAAAATTTACGTTTTTTTTTTTAATTTCAATTTTTTTGGAGTGAAATTATGTGAATTTCAGTTTAGATGGAAGAAGAAGATGGGTAAATTTTGGTTTGTTTTTGTTTTTTTTGTTTTTTTTTTTAATTTCAGTTTAGTTGGAAGAAAAAGAAGGGTGAATTACAGTTAGATGGAAGAAGAAGATGGGTAAATTTCGGTTTGTGTTTTGTTTTTTTGTGAATTTCAGTTTTTGGGGAGGGAAATTATGTGAATTTTAGTTAGATGGAAGAAGAAGAAGATGGGTAAAATTTGGAGTTAAATGTTTGAATTTTAGATGGTGTAAATGAATTTACTTCAATATGCTAGATTACTGAAGAATATAAAGATGGAATATACACCAATTCCTTTATCCTGAATAATAATTTTAACGCAAGAAAAAAAATTCTCAAACATCCAAGTCAAGAACAGCTGGTATAGATCTAATTATATTGTCCACCGAGTGTCAAAATAGTCTAACAAATAACTATGAAGATAATCCTGGATTATATATATTTAGACTATTTCAATTCAATGGGATAAGGTTTGTTTGGAAATTGCACTTTACAATGAGTTGGCATTTGATTTTTTTATTTTTATTTTAGAGAGAGTTAACAGCCACGCATGCATTCCATCATCCACGTAGACACAAGTTAGAAACGGAAGTTAGCCAATGTGTAATGGAGTGCAAAGGTATAACATTTTTTTGCCGATTGTTTAACACTAAGCATTGAACGAGAATTTAGTATTAATTTAAATCTAGATTCTATTATAGATGAATTTTATGCTTTAAAACATCGTCGGGTACAATTGTAATAGATAACGTTATATTACAATTTTTCTAGTTATATATAAATTTTATTTGTACATTACATTTTAAAAATTTTAGCCCCCTGTACGATGAATTTCTGGCTCCACCCCTGCTCCTTCCATAGTCTCAATTAAAGCTATGCCATTTATGAATAAAATAACCTTGCATATATCTCGTAGGTTCATTCATAACTAAACATAAGGACAAAGACTAAGAGTCGGAACCTTAAAGTGGGTCTAACAGTGTTATATTGAAGTATCTAATAAATTCCTTTCTTCTTTAGATCATCATACTGATAGGAACTCGTTTGATACCCTATCATAAAATTTCCCTTATTATTAAACAGGTCCAAAAAATCAAGCTAAAGAAACAATCGAAGACTCTTAAAACGCAAACAAGGTGGTTCTTTTCTTTTTGCTTACCTTCAAAGCCATTCCATCTCCTGGTTTATCAAGGTACCCATGTATCGTGCATTGTGGCGTCCGCAATCCAGATTGCTCTAGCTGGTCGAAAGCAATTTGTAATCACAGTCCATTATTTTCCTTACACTTATAAAATAAGAAATTCACAAAAATAAAGCTTCGTTATACATAATTCAAGTAGGAAAGAAACCGTACAATTCAGTGAAGCACAAACCTGAACATGAAGACTGCACTTCTTATCCACGAAAAGTTTCCTATTGGACTCATTCAAACACAA
The DNA here is from genome assembly GCA_019097785.1 of Fraxinus excelsior. Taxonomy (NCBI): domain Eukaryota; kingdom Viridiplantae; phylum Streptophyta; class Magnoliopsida; order Lamiales; family Oleaceae; genus Fraxinus; species Fraxinus excelsior. Next base: position 697,053 of record CM032629.1, on the reverse strand, counting down.
AATTGGAGTCCCATTTAGGTCAACTGCAAAGCGAACGCCAAATCCCAGAGGCCAGCCCTCTTGATTCAAAGAAGAAAAAGTACCCACAGAAGACAATTCCATAATTGTCCTCGAAACCTCAGCAGGAAAAGGCTTGGGATTGCTGGTGAATTCCAAGTTTGTTGGCTCAGAAACTACAGAAACTGAGCATTTCAAAGGCTGGATTGAAAATCTGTGACATGGGCTTGTTCTTAATGGCTTAAAGGATTGCAAGGTGATTGGTTTAAAGGGTGGAAATGAGGGCCTGGGAAAATGGGTTGTGGGGAAAATTGAAGTGCGGAGATGAGAAGTGGGAAATTTGGTTTGGGGAAGCATTTGAGCTGAGAAAATTAGTGTAGTTCTGTACAACGGCGTATGGTAATTGGGAGAGGATCAGATTGAACGGGGTAGAGGTGCTGGAACTGGGGAGGAGCGATGGCTTTGTTTAGCAGTGGACTGGGCAAAAATTAACTCGAATCAGTCAAATCCATAGACCCAATCCAAACTAACCGATTTGGATTGATTTTTTTAGTTTAATTTGATTGACTTCGGGTTAGAAAATCAAAGTTAAGATCGGATTGTATTGGGTTTCAAGTTATCTCATTTCTCCTATTTTTATTATATACTATTTCAAAAATAAGAAAACAACTTTCGAATTTCTAAAATTAGATATTTGATATATATATATATATATATATATATATATATATATATATATATATATATATAACCTGCCCCATCTCCACCACCCTTACCGTTCTGATAACTACTCCAGTTCCGACGACTATTCGGTGACAGTTTCGGCGACTATTCCGGCAGCCATTCCGATCATCACTCTATTCCGACGACCGTTCCGGTGACCGCTCAGAAGACCATTCCAGTGACTATTCTGGTGACCAATTTCAGCGACTATTTTACGGTCACAGTTCAAAAATTTTGTAGCTCACAAGTAATTCGTTGGTCACATATTTTAAAATTAGTTGGTAACAGATCAAAATTTATAGGTCACACGGTCATAAACTTCCAAATTAGTTGATCACAAATTTTGTCACGGTCACATATTATATAATTTTTAGGTCACGGATTACACTTTTTGTCACATATTACCGAATTTTAAGGTTACGGATTATATTTTTTTAGTCACGGAAGGTCACACAAACACATATTTCCAAATTATTTGGCCATAGATTTTTTCACGATCACAAATTATATAATTTTTAGGTCACGGCTAACGAAATAGTTGGTCACTGATTATATCTTTAGTCACACGTTATCAAATTTTAAGGTCACATATTATATTTTTAGTCACAAAAATCCAAAATGACCAGATCCACCCCCACCACCTCTGCACTATTGTCGACCACTACCACTGCCTCCACGACAACCACCGAGACCAACATCACCACCACCCAAACACCACGACAATCAGTAGTAACACCGCCATTTCCAAAACCACCACCATCAACAAAAAAATTTGCCTCTGCTGCCTGCAAGTCGACACCACCTCATCGTCACACTATTGCCTCGGTGTCTGCTTTGACTCAGCCCAACAGTTTGATGTATCGCCTCCGGTGGTGATGTAGAGAAGAGAAGATAGTGAGGAGAGAAAAGACGATGGATGACACCGTCGCTCGCTACTATGGTTGAGGCGGCGGCATTTGCTATGTCGCCACCGGTGGTGACGGAGAGAAGAGAGCGAGGAAAAAGAAGATGGAGAGACGAGAGAGAAGTTAGAAAATGTTTGCCAATTTGGAATGAAATTGATTAGGGTTTAGAATGAAAATTTTATAATTAATATTTAATATTTAAAGATGAATTATATGATTTTTGAAAAATGAAACTTGTGATTTGATTTTTGAATATGGATATTGAAAATTAGGGTTTTGTGTAATTTCCACTTCAATTAGACTCAATCCAATCCAATAAATTAAAAAAGATTAAAAAGAAAATTAGTACTTAAAAAAAAAAACCTAAAATCTAATTATCAAAATTCTCTTTTGTCTCATATCTCTTCTGTCTCTCATTGTTGCTTTTGCCTCGACTTCTCAACTCGATTTTTTGATGTAGTTTTTGAGTAAATGCTTGGATTGAAGTATGAGATTTCGTATTGAGTTTGGATATTAAACATTATTAGTATTTAAGTTGAATTCATTTTATTCAATAAGTGTAATATGCAAGTATTCAATATGTATTTAGATTGATTTAATACGTATTTAATTTGATCATGATATAATCTATTTAACATGTTTTATAATATTTTTATATTATATTGTTCTATTGGAAATGAACTTTAACCTCATGGACCATTTATCCAATTTCAATCGGCTTAAAGCCTTTCAAATCACCCCTTTTAATGTAATTGAAATATTATCAAACTATAAAAAAAAAAATTGTTTAAATTGAACGAAAAATATTTCAACCGTTAGGCTCATAAAAAAATTGTTCAACTTGAATTGGACTTAAGTCCAAACAAATCAACCCACCCAAACCAACCCAAGTTTGATCAGTTTGGATTGGGCAGAGTTATGATCATTTGTATAAATTATGATTTACTTATAAGTAGATAAAAGTAACTTTTTATATTAAAATTAGTTTTAAATTTATTTGTTACTTTAAGAAATTAAGTTGTTATTTTTTAAAGCAAATACAAATTACTTTGAATTTTATTTTTACTTTTTGCAATAGTTAATTGACTTTCTATGTACTGTGAAGTCTTGCAAAATTTAAAAAGCAGTTTTTAGAAGTAAATTTTTCAAGCTTTAGCCAAAGAAGAGTACATTTTTATGAATAATTATTTTATACGAAATTAAAAATATATTATTTCATTAAGTATCGATTAAATTCTAATTAATGTCCACAATTTTTACCAAATTTTCAATAATATATTCATCATTTTTTTCAAAATTTGTCGAACAACCTTCAAACGATTTCAATCACTATGATTTTGACATTTCATACTCGATATTTCTTGAGATGTTTGCATAATTGCATAAATATAGTTGTCAAGCATTTGTAGGTTGCTTTTTACATCCAACATGGAAATTATTTTGTTCGTCTGATAAAGTAATTTGATTAATGCCACCTTCTTTTATAAAGTTGATTTTTGATTGAGCAGAAGTGGCCCCATAATCCATATAATGGTGTCTGTTCTGTTTCGCTGAGCTTACTTTTTCAAAAAATAAGAATTAAACTATACTTTTTAAAATATTAAGTTTTGTTTAACAACTTTTTGTTTTTTGTTTAATATAAAAACAAGTTTAAAAGTATTTTAGGAAACTGACGCAAATGGTTTCAAATCTTTACTTAAATTACGTTTTGATCCAAACTCTTCAAACACAAAGTATTCGAACAATCCATGTTTCAGTCAGGAAAAAACTTGAATTGAGCTGGCTCTTAGTTCGGTGGAGTTGAGCTTCATTTTGGGACGTCGGCTCGAGTTCGAGTCTGCCCGTGTGGCTCATGGCCCATGACGAGCTGAGCCAAGTTTTTTTTTAGAAAAAAGGTTAATAAATAAAGAAATAATTATAGCTGCCTGCAAACGCATGCAGCAGTCACAAATTAATATATGAAAAAAAATAAATTGAGCATGATCGGCTCGAGCCCATTTCGTAAAGGACTGAGCCGAAAGTTCGGGTTGAGTCTAATTTTTTTGGTCGAGCAAAAGTTTGGCTCGACTCTAGCAAAAAACAGGCTAAACCATTTTTACTCGAGTCGAGCCCGAGTTTCGAGTGTTGACTCGTGGCTCGGCTCGTTGACATCCCTAGTTTGGAATTTGGACTCTACCAAATGACTCGAGTTCAATGTATCTTTTCAACTCTAATTCAATTCCATCTCCAAAACTCCAGCAAACTTAAAACTTAACTCTTAAAAGTGATTTTGCGAAAAAATAAGTACATTTTCAAACAAGATATGTGAGGAGGGAGTCAAGCGAGTATTGGCATCCCAAACACGGGAATGGTAAGTTTAGTTAACGAGAGCTAACATAGTAAGTAAATTTAAAAGTATAATGTTTTAATTTGAACAAATTAAAGTTGGAAGACCTAATTGATATTTCACTATAACTTTAGTGACGAAAAAAGGAATTAACCCATGAATCGGCAGAATAATGGTAACATAACTGTAAATGTTGAATAACATAACTGTATAGTTTTCACTAATGGGTGTCACAGGGATGATCCATTCACCTCGCGATAACACCAAGGTTTCTCGTACTCGACCAACCAACACGCGTTGCTTGATCTATGAAAACAAATAGAAAATTGAATATTAAAGCAACGTGTGGATTTACGGGCATCAACCCAACTTTATTTCTCAACAAAATTAAAGAAACGTGTTACAAAATTATTGTGAAGGGCCAACATATGTTGCCGCCTCATCACCTCTCCCTTTCCTTCTCTTAGCCCCCTTTTTTAACAACCGCGCTACATGTACATAATTACTTACCGAATTGACAAGTGGCGATCCTCCTGTAATAAGGGGGCGCCTGTAATAGAATTATTCTTTTCTTAAATGCCTAAATCTTAGAATAGAATTGCCAAAATTCATATTACAGTTGACACCCACAACCGTTGGGTAGTTTTGTCCAGATTTCCAGCCCTCTCATGTTAGAATTGCCCACTGCTGTCCTTCAATCGAGCCTACACAATAACCACCCATAATTGTCGTCATGTACCTTCCATATGGCTTGATTTCCATTGAATCCGAAATTCCGAATACTAAAATCAACTAGACGGCAAGATTGCAATGCTGATGAACACATGCCCTCATCAACCCATCGGTCCATGCCAATCTGACTTGCGTACCCCAAATTCTACCTTGGTTTTGTGATGCCGTCATCTAGTAAATTAGGCATACGTGGCTAGGTCATTTACTCATCACAAAACCAATGTGTTGCCTTAGATTTCCCCGGATCTACGCATTACTATCGAGCGTCGCGCACGCCTTTATTCATGTCATGGCATCGACAAAGCAACTCCCGTGCCATACACATTTTTTCTCGCATGTTGTCTTGCCTCCTTCCTCGAATATATACGTAGCACCGTGCATCCTGCACACCTTCGACCGCAGCATTGGCACCAGACAAGACATCACCCGGTGCCATATTCTCGGAAAGGTCCTCACAGGTAGGTAGGCTATTCAATTTCAAAAAAATAAAAAACTTCCTATCGTTGGTTGGAGTTGAAATTTATCAATTGTAACGTCCATAATAAACGACGTATTTAGTACGATGAATACGCATACTCTGTCAACGATTCTTTACAAATTCATGTTCAACAATTCTTAAATTATAGTTTGAATTGTTCAAATTTACGTTCACAGTTAGCCCATGTTTGAGCCAAATTAAAATTATCATTAGCATTCTTCTATTCATTTTCAACCACACAATCTTCAATAAAATAATCTTTTCTATCACATCAATAATTTTTCCTTATTTTTCAACCCCACATTTCCCACCAATTTATTATTCTAGAATACATTCTTTTAAAATAATGCGACTTAAATACATCCTTAATATCGAATTTTTATTTACACATTCCGTATCTCATATCCTATAATCACTTTCAAGTATGTCGGCCGTCGTACGGAGGTCCCATTTGATAGGATTTTTACTTTGTAATTTTTTTTTTCTGAATTAGCTATTTTAAATGATGTTTTGACTTTTTCAATTTTCTCTGTTAAAACTTAAATGGACTTAAGCTCATATTTGGTGCACATTGAAATTTTTATTTTTATTTTTTTACACATTTTTCAATGAATAATATTTTTTATCACATCTATAATTTTTTAGAATAATGTGGCTCAAACTAACCACGTGAAACTTAAAAAAGAAAATGTCAGAGGAAGACTGACTGATATTAAGTGGATGGGGGCCATGAATGGAACAAGTAGACATGATTACAGGTACGCGGCGGGAAATAGGTGGCGATTCCATGGTGCACATGGTGGGAACTCATACAAGTTTGAAATGACACATATACCCTTGCAACAGAATTAAAGTACTAACAATTTCGCAAATTTTGCCGTTGGTCCTCGAGTTATTGTCAACTTGCAGATTCATCTTTAACTTTTTGTTTCTATGTGCACTTCACACTCTAAAGTCTTGCCGTGACCACTTCTCCATCCAAAAATTTCCTAGGTCGCTTTTTTTTTTCATGGACTGGTCTCATTAAAAAGCTAAATTTATCCTCTGTTTGGTTCATTGTTTCTATATATTTAATAAGTTTTCAAACACTCGATTGTCATCATTATACCTTAATTGAAGATTCAAAATAATATGTAAATTAGGTTCAAGAACTGGAAATCGACGTTTCAAATCTAATCTCTCCTTTAAACTAAATAGATAATCAACCTATCAATTTGCGAACAAGCAAAACTACAAATGCTACCTGTGATCATTGCAAGTGAAAATCATCGTTAATTGATTTCATCTTCTCCTTACAATGAACCAACGTTTAGTTGAGTTCTTCTCGTCTTTATTATTTTCCTGCTCATTTTATTTAGCAATTAAACTTAGGGTAAGAGAATCGTCACCCTTTCAATAAATTTACTATTTCCACATCAAATTTGACCATAACTATCTAAAGGTATTAAAATTGCAACATCGACGAAATGTTGAGCATTGAATTGTACCTTTATAAAGATTGGAAGTCAACTTGCAACTAAAGCAATAACTTAGGGTGGTATATGAATGAAATAAAATTCAATCACGCTACACAAATATAATGATTGACATAATTTTTAACATAATGACACATGACAATCTATCAGTGAATTGTTTAAAATACAGTTAACTTTTTCATCAAATCACATCATGTCAACGCATATTCTCGATCATACATTTTCTTGCACGCAAGCATTATTCTATAAAATTAGACAGTATATTCTTTATCACGTGGCAGGTATCTTAAAAGATCTCTTTTTATGCAACAAATGATATGTTTAGATGCGACTTGAACACTGTTATTTTTAAACCGCCACTTGAAATTGTAAAATTGATAAAATAAATGTTTCCGTGCAATTAAATCAAGTCATTCAAACGTCATATAAAATACTAACGACGCGTTTAGTCAAATGTTTGATAATCATTATCTTTAAATTATTTTTTTACATACTCATTTTCAACTACACGAATTAATAAAATATTTTACACATAAATTCAAATTTTTTTCTAATTTTTAATCACGTATTCTCGTAAAACCCATGGTTCAAAACCCTATTTTTCACAAAAAAATCGACCGTCAAACGGGTTTTTTTGTGGTGTTTTAAACAATACTAGAAAAAATACAAAAGAACCAATATAAGATTTCGTCATCCAACATCGTTATCTAAAATCATATATCAAATATGTATGTGATAGAATTACATACTAAGCACATGTTTGTTTTTTGTTTTTTCAATCCCATAATGCATTAAATGTTCGTTGCCCTCCTAAACTTAGGTTCCAATGTGAGATACTACGTGAAAAGAGAAGGTCGTTGCATTGCCAACGGTCCAAAAACTTACTAAAACGGGAATTAAAATAGAAAAGAAACAGACACTAAATGTTCACATAATTAAATTGTGGATTTGAAAAGTCTATGATTTCATGTAATCAAATCTTGAAATACAGATTATAAATAGTAACGACATTTAATGTGATGTACTGAACAACTGTAGGAAAAAAACAGAAGAATCAACAAAATCATTTTTTACATCCTAGCATCGTTGTCCAGTATTACGTATCAAATATATATGTGATAGGATTACGTATCAACGCTTTCACGTGATGAACTTGTAATTTCGACAAAATCAATTTTATACAACTAAAATCTTGAAACAGCATTGTAAGTACTAACGACGTGCTAAATACGAGGTACTGAATAATACTATACGTAATATGGGAGAACCAAGGTGCTATGTTGACAACGTTGTCCACGTAAAAGGATTATGTATCAAATATATTTACACCAAAAAGTAAAAACTTCATGTAAGAACACAATAAATACGATACAATACCACTTGCCAAACATGTTAAGTTGGTGACTCTGTACAATTAATTTGTCGTAGTCATTCAACTACCAAGATTTTGACGCATGATGAAGAGGACAGTGCAAATATAAATTCACACCTGACAGTTATCCCCCTGTTTGACAACTAATTTTACAAAATTATTTATTTTTTTCAAACTTATTTTTAATCACACATTTTCATAATAAAATATTCTACACATAAATTAAATTTTTTTTTCCAACTTTTATTTAAACTACACATTTTTATCAAAATATCATCATTCCAAAATCATGTATTTATATCCTTAAAAGATCTGCTGCTCCTCCGCCAAACTCTCCCTCGTCCAACAACTTTTGAACCCACCCACTCAAAACACACAGACACACGGAATCCCACAGAGTACCAGGATCCAAGAAACATGGCTACCAGCTCAATTTCTCGCGTTGCGAAAAATCCCATCAATTTCAGTACAAGAAATGTTGAATCCCAGAAAAAATTAATATTTTCAAGGCACCTCTCATTCTCCAATTCATCCATTTCCCTTCAAAAACTGTCACTCGTTAAAAGCTCCTATTTTTCAGGAAATTTCCACACCACACCAGTATTCAATGTCCTCGAAACCGTGGAATCAAAGTCTTTGTTGTCAAGAACCCGGGATCCCGACAACGTTGTCAAAACTGAAAGGCCTACAATCCTTGTCTCCGAGAAACTCGGAGAAGCGGGTCTGGATTTGCTAAGAACATTCGGAAATGTTGAGTGCTTGTATAATTTGTCCCCTGAGGAATTGTGTGCCAAGATTTCGTTGTGTGATGCGTTGATTGTGAGGAGTGGGACTAAGGTTACGAGACAGGTTTTTGAGGCGGCAAAGGGGCGGCTTAAGGTGGTCGGGAGGGCGGGTGTTGGTATTGATAATGTGGATCTGCAGGCGGCGACGGAATTTGGGTGTCTTGTGGTCAATGCCCCCACCGCTAACACCATTGCTGCGGCGGAGCATGGCATTGCTTTGCTTGCTTCCATGGCGCGTAATGTTGCGCAAGCCGATGCCTCCATGAAAGCTGGTATATATATTTCAATTATTTTGCATGTTCACCAAGTAGGAGTCAACTTAATACATCTGAATCTGAAGAATAAAAACAAAAGATAGTCTTGTTGTTGATCTGTGTAATTTTTCTGTGTCTTTGGGTTAATTTGTTAGAAGAAGAATAACCAACACCAGTTAAATGGCGATGGGTTTGGGTTATGTATTTGCTACATACTAGTTTGATGTGAACCTTTGGGACTAATTCATCCAACTGGTTAGATCTATGAGCAAAGTCTAAGAGAGGGAGAGAGAGAAGATCTTGATCTGTCTTAGTAGATTTTGTGGTTGTTAATTTCCCGTCTTAGTGTGAGATAACCCATAAGTGTATGCTTGGTTCTTTGAATATTTTCAACCTTGGTTCCGATGGAGCGAGTAAGAAAGATTGAAAAATATAATCATGAACAGGGTCATGGGGAGTACTTCTGAATTGTTTCTACCATCTCAACAACAGTTTGATTTGAACTGAACTATCCGTTACAAGGTCATAATTTGGCTTTTTTTCTATTTCAAATAATTTATGTTTATGGAAAAGGAAATGTGGCGGCATCTGGAGTTTTGCTGTATTCTCAGAGTTGGGTCAACCTCTTATTTAAGCTGTTTGTTGTCAAGTGCAGTCCTTCAATGTCTTTGTACGTATGGAGTACTACTGGCTCCTTGTTGTATGCATTGCAATAATAGCTGTATTTCTAATACTTCTTGTAGTCTTGACTACTCGACGAGTTTTACTCACCATCATGGACTTCTGACGCAAATCCTTCACTCCTGCATAAGTGGCTGCACTTGCTTCAAAGTTTTTAATGTCTAAAAGCAAGGGACGCGCAAGAACCCAGACGACAAGGGAGTAACGTATTGCTTTACTAGCTTCTGATCCTTGTGGCTTGAAGAAAAGATCTCACATTTCTTTTGTTTATAATTTTGTCACTGCCTGAAGAAAGAGTTGAAGTGACAGCTTATTTTATGCAGGGATAGTGTAGACCCTTATTGATGTAAAAATCCTAAGATAGCTGAATATTCCTTGGACGATTTCTATCGTCAGAAACATAACACTTGTATAATTATTTCATATAGTTATTAGTCTAATTATCAATTAAGTTTGTCTTGCAAAACAGTTTTCATATGAGTTGATTATTTCTTAATTAATGTTTACAGGAAAATGGCAACGCAACAAGTATGTTGGTGTTTCTCTGGTTGGGAAGACATTAGCAATCATGGGATTTGGTAAGGTTGGTTCTGAAGTTGCAAGACGTGCAAAAGGACTCGGCATGCATGTTATTGCACATGACCCTTATGCTCCAGCCGATAGAGCACGTGCTATTGGTGTGGAGTTGATCTCTTTTGATCAGGCTATCTCCACTGCAGACTTCATTTCACTCCACATGCCTCTTACTCCTACAACTAACAAGGTATTTAATGATGAAACCTTTTCAAAGATGAAAAAGGGTGTCCGCATCATAAATGTAGCTCGAGGTGGTGTTATTGATGAAGATGCCTTAGTGAGGGCCCTTGATAATGGAACAGTTGCACAGGTATATACTCTTTGAGAGCGATTTCCACAATTTGTCCAAGTTATTTTGACCTTCTAAATTATCAAAAAATGATATGACCTTAGGACTACTCTGTTTCAGTCTTGTTCTATCAGATTTGGTATATTCTCGGATTTTCACAACTCGCATCTTTTCATACATTATATGATGGATTTATTGTTTTGCAATGTGGTGCAAAATTCCTGCAGACCTTGTTCGTGCTATGTGAAACTGATTTTCTGTGCATCGTATTTATTAGGCGGCACTTGATGTGTTCACAGAGGAGCCACCACCTAAAGATAGCAAATTAGTCCAACATGAGAACGTTACTGTTACACCACATCTTGGAGCTAGCACAAAGGAAGCGCAGGTAAGAATTCTTGTGGATGTTGCCTCATTTGCATGTCATGTGAGCTGTTAAGCTTAATACTTATATTTCAGGAAGGAGTTGCAGTGGAAATAGCCGAAGCGGTTGTTGGTGCACTGAAAGGGGAGCTTTCTGCTACTGCAGTCAATGCTCCTATGGTTCCCCCTGAGGTAAAAATAAATAAAATAATTGCTACTATCTATATATGCTTCTTTAAACCCCTTTCTCCAGAACTTCGTTAGCTGATACTAAAAATTCCTGATTTTCGTTATCAGGTCTTGTCAGAATTGGCTCCTTATGTTACACTGGCTGAGAAACTGGGTAGGCTAGCTGTACAGTTAGTTGCTGGAGGAAGTGGAATTCAATCTGTGAAGGTGGTCTACAAATCAGCTCGAGATCCAGATAACTTGGACACCAGACTTCTTCGTGCCATGATAACGAAGGGCATTATAGAGCCTATATCCGACTCCCATATCAACCTCGTCAATGCAGATTTCATCGCCAAGCAAAAGGGTCTCCAAATTAGTGAGGAACGAGTTTTGGTGGACTTGTCATCTGAAAACCCTATTGACTCGATCCAGGTACAGGTAAGTAACGTGGAGTCAAAATTTGCGAGTGCTTTGACAGAGAATGGAAACATTAGCATTGAGGGGAGAGTTAAGTATGGGATACCTCATTTAACGGGCGTCGGATCATTTGAAGTTGATGTCAGTCTGGATGGAAATCTCATACTATGCCGTCAAGTAGATCAACCGGGAATGATTGGACGAGTCGGAAACATCCTTGGAGAGCGTAATGTTAACGTGAGCTTTATGAGTGTGGGAAGAACTGCCAAGAGGACAAAGGCCATAATGGCAATTGGAGTAGATGAAGAACCTGATAAGGACACACTTAAGAAGATTGGCGAAGTGCCTGCAGTTGAAGAGTTCGTTTTTCTTGAGCTTTAGAGAGTTCATTGTTGAAAGCACTCACATTTCTTGGAATAAATAGCAGCTACTCTCCGAAAAGAGGCAGATTCTTCCTGTCGTCCGTCTGTTGTCAAGTTGCTACGTGGAATTTTTATAATTTAAGTCGTCCTGTTCGTAATGAAGGGATGCATTATCATTGTTTTCAGGAGATTGAAAGCATATTATGTTTTCATATTTTGTTGTCATTGTTTAGATCTAGAAGTTGTGTTGCAGCTGATGCTGGTGTTAATTTAAGAAGTTTGAGTGTTTCGGATTAGGTGAAGTGCTCTTTCCTTTGTATTTCTCTTTCGATCAAATTGTTCAAATCCATTTTTACTATTGTGAGGTTTATTCCCCTTTTTTTTTTTAAAAACAAAATTCGCTTTAAAAAGGCTATTGGTAGTTTACTTGTGAATTGAAAAGGTGCTCTATATGTAAAACAGATTCTTTGCCAACATAATTATAGAAGTACTTTTGTTTAAATCGTGTATTTATTTAAGTAAACATTAATTATTTCATATACATCTCTTCTTGAATAATATTTATTTCGTATCATATAAAATTTATTATAATTATTATTTTAATTAAAGTATCACAACAAAATTATTTGTGTATCTTATTATTTAAATTTTATTTATAAATCATAACATCATGTGTGAGAATTACTTTTATTCTCTCTTGTTTCTTGTATTAATATTTCAAGAAGTGGAAACAAAAATAGAAGTCTTGCCAAACAGGCTCTTAACGACGATGGTAAATAGTCCTTTTTTGAAAGTAGTGGAGGAAACCTTCTATAGTTGGTAAACGAGGTAAAATATAAATTCATTAATTATTGCTGTGAATATATTTAAAAAAGTCGTCGCAAAATTATTGAGAATAATTTTTAGTTGTTCATAGTTGTAAATTATTGTTCGTGGACCATTCACACTTCTACTTGTCCATCAATACAAATTTTTTAGACCAATACATGCAATTGTAAATCGTTTCACATTGTATCTCCGCTCTCCCACTAACGAAACTCGTGTTACGATAAGAATAGAATTATTACGTACATCTAGAGTTTGACACGTACGAAAAGAATCAACCCCAAAATTCAAATCTATCTCGTGTAAGAAACAATAGGCATTAAGGGAGTAAAAAGTGGCGAGCACGAGTCATTATCCAAATTCCTAAGAAATGCAGTAATTCGAGTAGATGACAAGAATAACGATGTTGCCAAATATGACATTTATTATACTTATCCCCCGAATTGTCAAGATAAGTAAAATTTATTTAGAATCTGTTTGAGCCACATTAAAATTTTCACTTTCATTCTTCTACTCATTTTCAATTTCAATAAAATAATATTTTTTCATTACATCAATACCTTTTCTTTATTTTTTAACCACACATTCTTTATCAATTTACTATTCCAAAATATATTCTTTCAAAATAATGTGACTCAAATACACTCTTACTGCATTTTTGCATCTACGTTCAACTCGAAATTATCAAGGATTGGAATTGGTATTTTAAAAAAATAAAATTACGTGGCTGAAATTTCAATTTTAGATTAGATGGTACAAATACTGAAATACAACTTCGAGGAGCTCTTCTTCGAAAGCAAACCCTAGCTCTTAATTATTCGTAGTGTGCATAACAAAAGAGCAAACATTACACCAACCGATCGGTTCCCCTGAGAAATGGCCGGTGCAGGAATTCACCCATACCACCAGCAATGGCCACCAGGCGCCGCCCCTCCGACTGCTACCATGGCCGTTCCTCCTCCTCCTCACCCACACCCTCCTCCAATCCCCATGGATAACCACGCCCTCCAGTCACCCTCTGATGAGGTACGTACAACACTTTCAACTATTCCTTGTTTCAATTCGAACGATTATGATGGCGTTAAGTTCAATTTTTTGGTTGATTTTTGAAGGTACGGACGATTTTCATTTCGGGGTTACCGGAGGATGTGAAAGAGAGAGAGTTGCAGAACTTGCTGAGATGGTTACCGGGGTACGAGGCATCGCAGGTCAATTTTAAAGGCGAGCATCCAATGGGTTTCGCCCTTTTTGCTACTGCTCAGCACGCACTTGCTGCCAAGGATGCCCTGCAGGTAATTTATTCTACTGCACTCTATTAACTCGCCCTCCCCGTCTCTCTCAATTTATTTATTTATTTTTTTGAAATCCTGAGTATTTTTCTCATTTTATTTTGAAATATTATGGTGTTCAGGATATGGTCTTTGATGCCGATTCAAAGTCTGTACTGCACACGGAGATGGCCAAGAAGAATCTTTTTGTCAAAAGGGGTGAGATTTTTTATTTTAAAACATTCTAAAATAGTTGAGTAAAATTGATATTTTAACTTTTAAGTACACTGTGAATTGATTGCTCCAGGTGCCATAAATTGATTTAGCAATAGAATGTTGAACATATATATTGATTCTGCGAATTGGTTTTGCTACTTGTTAACAAGTACTCTGTAAATGGTAAATATTTCAAGTCGGAGGATACATAGATTACCCACAGTTATCGCTGCAAAGTTCTCTGTTTGCTGAAAATTGGCGATCATCCAGTTGAAGCTAACCAAATTAATTTTTTAGCAGATACTTTCAACTCTGTGCTGGTTGACCTCATTATTTTCAAATCTGCTTAGTTGAGTATAACTTAACTTAATATAATTTCAGAAAAAGCTACGTTATAACCTCTTCTTGGATAGATAGACTTAATAGAGTGCTTATGACTGTCGCTTATGGATGATTCTCTTTTTAGCGTGAAAATGGAATATTTACCGAGACATCAGGCTATAGATATAGGTTTCACACTACTGATGGCCTGAAGGTGCCCCACCATATAAATTCGCGTCTAGTACCATAGTTGACACAATATCCATTGAAATGAGGTTTAGTATCATCCATGCAAAGCCTATGCTGAACACTTAGTTTGGGGAAATCATTCTCATGCAGTTTTTGTCTCGTTTGTTCCTTTTTTGCTGAGTTGCCTTGCTAATTTTTTCGTTCATTTGCAGGAATTGTTGCTGATTCAAATGCTTATGACCAAAATAAACGTATGCGAACTGGTGGTGATTATACCCATGCTGGTTATTTAAGTCCATCTCCCTTTCACCCTCCCCCGGCACCTGTTTGGGGACCACATGGGTAGGTTGGGTTCCAACTATTATATCAAAAAACACGTTACTAGAGAAGAAGTCTTGAGGGTCTTATCTCAAGCATAGTTTTTTTATATGATGAATTACACTAATTGGAACCATAGTTACTTGTACTAATGGTGATGAATATTGGCGTAGTTATATGGCTCCTCCACCTCCACCTTATGATCCTTATGGAGGTTATGCTGTTCCTCCTGTCCCAATGCCTGCTTCAGCTCCTGTACCGGCACCAAGCAGTTATGTACCTGTTCAGGTGTAGTCCCACGCTTGCTTCTGATTGTCAAATATGCGGTGGAATTTATTCATTTCTCTTTTGTGAAGTGTTGATTAGGGTTTATGATAAATCTTCTTTATATTTTCGTACAAGGATTTTTAGTTATTATCCTTACCACTGAACCCATTGTTCAATGAATAAGTTGTTGTATTACTTGTTTGTAGAATAATAAAGACAACCCACCTTGCAATACTCTGTTCATTGGCAATCTTGGTGAGAATATTAATGAAGAAGAGCTGAGAGGCCTTTTCAGCGTGTATGGTTTTTGGACTTTGCTCATTTGGGAACAATCACACATTTGATTGGATGCTTATATATCACAGATTTTGACTGGTTTGTCTGCTTTACTGTGCTCTTTTATACATGCAGACAGCCTGGCTTTAAGCAGATGAAGGTATTGAGACAGGAAAGACATACAGTTTGCTTCATTGAATTTGAAGTAAGATTCCTGGTTTGTCAATTGGGGTTAATGCTTCTTGCAATCATACTTTGTGATGCATGTCATCTCCATCCTGCTCGATTGTAATTTAAGTTTTTCTGTATCGTACATGCAGGATGTGAATAGTGCCACAAATGTGCACCGTAGCTTGCAGGGTGCTGTTATACCCAGTTCTGGTTCTGTTGGCATGCGCATTCAATATCCTTTATGTTTACTTTTTCTTGTTCGTTTATTTTTTTACCTTTTGACTTTCTTGTGCCATATTTGTTTTCGTCTCATCTTTTGATGGTCCGGAGGTTTCTAGCTAATATGTAATGTAGTTCACCATGCTTCTCAAGGCACGTGCTTTATTTAAACACTTTCTGAATCTGACATGGATTTGGATGGTACCTCTCTAGATTTATATTCATCCAAACATTATAAAAGAGGACACGATTTTGTACACCCTCCCATCCAAAATAAAAAAGAAATGAAAATGGTAATAACAAAAGTACGAAAAACTAAAACATTTTATGAACGAGGAAATATGCATATTTGATGACATGTTTTTTTGTTTAAACGTGGGCTTACTTTTTCCTTGACTCCAAGAAACATATTCGAAGAATCCATTTGGAAGGAGGAAGGACTCTGTCAACCTAGCTGTGCCCCTCGGTGTGAATTCTGCTCCAGCACCCATGACCTACCAGTAGCTGGAAGGGGGTGTATTCTGTTCTCTATGCTCTGACATACAAACCACTACATGGTAGGATGCATCATGCAATGCATCCATTCATCATCAAGTCATCGGCATTAACATCTTGTCTCATATATAAATGCACGCAGTGGTGTCTCAAACACTCTGTTGGTTCATATTATACTTGATATCCAAGACATGCATTCAATGCAGTTCCATCTCTGGATGATTTGTTAGCCTAATCATGTTCTGTTACATGTTACATCAGTGTGCATGGTTTTGTTCTTAGGTTTTGGTTTGGTTCAATGGTTTTGTTTAACTATTTCTGACTGCAACATGCTTTTCTTCTGATATCAATCTTTCCACGTTCATATATTTATTGATAAATGACAGAGAACATGTTTGGCTATGCTTAAAAGTAAGTATTACTCTTGCTGTACTTTAGTAAAAAATATTACTAATTTTGAAAGTGACTTGTATCTTCAAATAAAGTCACTTATTTCCAATTTTCACCAATTAATTTTTTTTTTTGGAAGTTTATTTATAAGTTATCTTTTTAAGCTTGAGCCAAACATGCTCTAAACTAATGTATTTCCTACCTCGTTGATGTTCACTCACACCCGCACTACATGTCTTCGCATTTCAATAAGAAAATGGTGTGGAGTCTCATTTCATGCACGACCATTAATTCATAACACAAAAGATTTGGAAATCTTCACTAGAAGATCATATTACCATTTCAATTGGTAAAACCACCACTGCCTTCTTTGTTTAGGCTTCGTTTGGATGATTAAAATTCCTTAGAGCCCATCATGTGAGGTCATAATAGCTGACACATTAACATCCATGGTGGAAATCATGAACAATTGGAAGAATCTTGGAAAATAGATTCTGCTGTTCTTATGCAGGGTTCTTGAACATTTTCCATACAAGGATGATCAAGAGCAGGATTGGTTTGTTAACCGCGACTTGTTCTAGAAATTGGGTTACCCGTTAAGGAGTCTTTTTGGTTGTTAAGTTAGTAGATTGTCAGAGATCTATTTTTTCCCGAATATGAACCGGAGAGAGCCTTGAGTTGAGTTTTGATATTTTTTGCCTTTGATTTTGGTTGAACTGAAATTTTTGTTATTGCATTAGGATGGCAAACTGGTTGCATCATAAAATGGTGGTAGAATTAGTGTCTGTGTGCTTCTTGGTAGCAAATGTGTGATAAGTATTAGCTTGGTGGATTGACACTGTATATTCAGTTCATTGAATATACGATTCAAATGAATGCCCCCTTTTAACCGTGTAAGCTTTTGGACAAACTAGAATAATGTTATGTTACCCATTTAAAAATGTGTAGGCGTTGGGATTTGATGTGGAAAATAAACTCGATCTACTCTTCTTACCTTTGGGAAATTTTGGGATAAAGTGCTTGCGGCGATGTTTTGTTTAACCTATTCTATTAGATGAGAGTGATCTTTGTTTCACATTTATTTGTAGGCAAACTATTAAATAACAAACAACATGGAGTTTTGACTATTTGTATAGTTTGGTGACTCATTTGAGCTGGTAATAAATGCCATAAAACTAGCAAGTTGCAAGGGTCTGAGGAAGAATAGTGGCAGCGCTTGACTAGCACGTTAAGCGTTTGTTTAGGAATTTTTTTTTTTTTTTTTTTTTTTTATCAAGTTTAAAAATAAATTATTTGTAAAAATTATGAGTTTCAGAAAATGTGTTGTTATAAATGATTTTGGAGAAAATTATTTTTTAAAATCTCTTCCCAAAAAAAAAAAAAAAAAAGACCTTAGATTTTATCAACCAAAGTGGCAACTGAAATTATAGAATTTTTGTCACCGAATGGTACTACGTAAAAGAAGCTCAATCATAATGGACGTGCTACTAAAAAATTGTAGAATATTGCATGTTTTAAGAGACCGTACTTGTCCTTAAAACTCGTAGGATTTAAGAAATCGTCAATAATTTTGTAAATATGAATATCGAATGGGGGCTTACAACTCTTTCACGTGTGAGGTTCACAATGGGACCCACATTGTGGGCCTATACATACGGGAGAGGATTGTGTATCAAATTGTGTACCAAGTGTGTAAATATAGCAAGTTCTTTGTGGTGGGCCACGGGTCTGGTATATAGAGGTACATTGTTTCGTTTCAAAGTGGGTTTAGGTTGTAGTTGTATACCGTCAATTTGGATTTGTAAATTAAACTACTTTAGTAGTTGTCCAACCCAATTGTTTATTATAAAGACATACATACCTTGCTTTCACTACCATTATTTTATTATTAAACGCCATTTCATTAAACAAGTTTAGTAAACTATATGAAGCCTTGGTTTGATTTTGATAAAAATCAGTTTCTTTTATTAAATTTTGATAATAATGAGTATCCGTCCCTATTATATGAAAATTTTTGACGGTTGGAATAGGAATTTTTTGAATAGTGTGGTTAAAAAAGAAGAATTTTTTTTTTTTTTTTGGGATTATGTATAATAATATTTTTTATTGGTGAATGTATGGTTGACAAGAAAAACGAGAAAAATGAATTATAATGTTAATAAGAGCCAAACAACGCTGAATAACATGTTTTTTCTTCCTTAAATCAATATTAGAGCAACATTTCAACCTTTATTTCGGTATTGACGGCACTCACTTATTTCAGTGTTGTGATCAAACTTTATTTTAATTGAAATTAATCACTAAAATTTAATGATTAATATGAAATTTGTATTTATTTTTGGAGAAAATGAGTTTTGGAATAATAATTTTTTTATAATTTGTAGTTAAAAAGTAGGAAATAATTTTGGATTTTGTAGTGTAAAATAATTTATTGTGAGAGCGATTTGGAAAAAAAAAACAAGAAGAATTATTTTAATCGTTGTCAAACTGGGGCTTAATGCTGTAATTGTCATTGTCATTTGGGTACATTCCAAAAAGGTGAAAAAGATACGTGGAAGAATGTCAGAAACCAAGGGGGGTAGAAATCTATAGAATTAATATGAAACCGCGTTGAAGGTTGAAAAATCTGATTCAGCATTCAACACAAAATGACGATAATATATATATTTTTTAAAAAATGCAGTCGCATTAAAGCAGTTCACTCAGCCGCAAAATTTTTCCAGTCTTATTTTCACACCGTTATAGAGACTTACCTTCTCCTGCGAATTCCGAATCTGGGTATGTTTCTTCCGCAATTCATTTTTTTTAATGATATTTCATAGTGAGATCTTCTTTTTAGCTTATTTTTCCATTTCGAAGTTGAATTTTGTTGGAAATTCACTGAGCCCTTTTGGTGTTTTTTTTTTCCCAGCTGAAGTAAGTTCCTTTTTTTTTTTTTTTTGTATAAAATTTATGTACTCATGAAGAAGTGGTGAATTTTGTTGATAATGTGCATCTTAACTTTGATGTTTTTAGTTCCGTGTGAAATGAAATGCTGATTTTTACAGGAATTCTGCATACCCTGTGGTGTTCTGTCCATCTCAGCTTTTGTGCCACTTGTTGTTGAAAGTTGAAATTGTTTGCTTGGAAATTTTCTGATACTTATAACCACGTGTTCTTCTCTCCATCGGAACAATATGGTAGGTATGCTTGTTACTAAACTTGTTGAAAAAATGAGTACTAATACGGAAAAGGGTTTGAATTTTTTGGTGCTGATTTTATGCTTCTGTACATCAATCCATGGCGTATCAGCTTTGAGTCGTGATGGTACAACTCTTTTGGCCCTAGCTAGGCATTGGACAGTTTTACCTCCTCCCGTGAAACTGAGCTGGAATGTATCAGATTCCACTCCTTGTTCATGGTTTGGAGTACAATGTGACCGAAACAACTTTGTGACTGATTTGAACTTGATTAGCTTAGGAATCTCAGGCCAGTTGGGACCTGAGATTGCATTTCTAAAGCACTTGAAATTTCTGAACTTCAGCTTCAACAGCTTTTCTGGTCTGATTCCTTCAAACATAGGAAATTGTAGTCTTCTTAAATATTTGGATCTCTCGACCAATAACTTCACAGGGAAAATCCCAGAAAGTCTTGGAAATTTGCGAAAATTACAGTATTTAGGCTTGTTTGAAAACTCTCTAACTAGTTTAATTCCAGAATCCTTGTTCCAGATTCCTTTTTTGAGTTTCATTCACCTCAGTACCAACATGCTTAGCGGTTCAATCCCATCGAGTGTTGGAAACTCTAGCAATCTTGTAAAACTGTACTTGTATAGTAATCAATTATCGGGGACTATCCCTTCCTCCATAGGAAACTGCAGTACCTTGCAAGAACTTGTTTTGACTGATAATGAGTTGATCGGGCCTTTGCCTCCGAGTATGAATAATCTTGAGCAGCTTTCGTATTTAGATGTGAGTTACAACAGCTTGGAGGGCAGGATTCCATTGGGTTCAGGTAGTTGCAAGGAAATGAACACTTTGGCTTTGTCGTCAAACAGATTCAGTGGTGGTATTCCATCCGGGTTGGGCAATTGTAGTAATTTAGCCATTCTTGCTGCTGTTAACTGTGGATTAAGTGGTTCAATCCCTTCTTCTTTAGGTCGACTTACTAAAATGACAACACTTTACCTGTCCGAGAATCAATTGTCGGGTATAATACCACCCGAACTGGGCAAGTGCAAATCTTTGACTGATTTGGAGCTATATGGAAACCATTTGGAAGGTGAGATCCCTAGTGAACTAGGGATGCTCAGTGAGTTGCAGGACCTACATCTTTTTTCCAACCATTTGACAGGTGAAATTCCAGTTGGTATTTGGAAGATTCAAAGCCTTCAGAACATTCTTGTGTACGAAAACAATCTTTCTGGGGAGATACCTCAAGAAATCACTAAGCTAAAGAACTTAAGAAATATTTCCCTATTTGACAATCAATTTACAGGAATCATACCTCAAGGTTTGGGAATAAACAGTAGTTTAACTCAAGTGGACTTCACCAGAAACATGTTCACCGGCCCTATTCCACCAAATCTTTGCTTCGGAAACCAATTAAGGAAGCTCATCTTGGGTCAAAATCATTTTCAAGGAAGTATTCCTTCTGACGTAGGAAGTTGTTCTAAATTGACAAGATTGATTCTCAAACAGAATAATCTAGCCGGTGCACTTCCGGAGTTCGCCAAAAATTCAGACCTTCTGTTCGTGGACCTTAGCAAAAATAGTTTAAACGGATCAATACCTTCAAGCATAGGAAACCTTGCCAACTGTACCTCTATAGATTTCTCTCTCAATAAGTTCACAGGCCATATACCAGTGGACCTACAGATTCTTTCGAATCTTGAGGCTTTAAATCTGTCCCACAATGGTTTAGAAGGCATACTACCATCTCAGCTATCAACCTGTCATAAACTGTCAGAACTTGATGTGAGTCACAATTTGTTGAACGGCTCTATTCCGACCACATTTAAAAGCTTGACGGAAATATCCGTTTTGGATCTAAGCGAGAACGGTTTCACAGGTGGTATTCCATCCTTTTTGTTTGAATTTGAAAAGCTGTCGACTCTGCACCTCAGTGGAAATATGTTTGCTGGGGATATTCCTTCATTCCGTCTATCAGTAGGAACAGCACAGAGCCTCAGATCGTTAAACCTTAGAGATAACAGATTGTCAGGACACATTCCTTCAGAGTTTGGGAAATTAAATATGCTAGAGGAGCTAGATATATGTTGCAACAGTCTGTTTGGACCTTTGGAGGCTCTTGACAATATTATTTCATTGCTTGAAGTCAATGTTTCTTATAACTCATTCAGTGGTCCAATACCACATGAACTGATGAAATTCTTGAACTCCTCTCCTTCTTCATTTGAGGGCAACCAGGGGCTTTGTGTCAACTGTCTTGCATCAGGTGTATTGAATTGCCTTGGGAACAGCAGTTTCAGACTATGTGATCATCAGTCGAAAAACAGGAAAGGACTAGACAGAGTAGCTATTGCAATGATAGTTCTTGCATCCTCACTGCTTGTTTTTCTAGCCCTTGGAACTGCTTATGTATTTTTTAGGCGCAAAGGGTCTGAGCAAAAAATTGTAATATCTGCCAAAGAAGGCGCTTCTTCTTTGCTCAATAAAGTAATAGAAGCTACAGAGAATTTAAATGATAGGTTCATTATCGGGAGGGGAGCTCATGGAACAGTATACAAGGCTGTTTTGGGTCCTGATAAAGTGTATGCAGTAAAGAAGCTGGGGTTTGTTGGAACCAACGACAGAAGCACCAGTATGGTTCGAGAGATTCAGACAATTGGAAAGGTCAGACACCGAAATCTTCTTAGATTGGAAGACTTTTGGTTGAGAAAGGACCATGGTTTGATTTTATACAGTTACATGGAAAATGGAAGTCTTTATGATGTTCTCCACGAGACACATCCACCTTGGCAATTAGAGTGGACTGTTCGGTATAAGATAGCACTTGGAACTGCCCACGGATTATCATATTTGCATTTTGACTGTGATCCTCCTATAGTGCACCGAGACATCAAACCGATGAACATATTGTTGGATTCAGATTTGGAGCCTCATGTCTCAGATTTCGGTATAGCCAAGCTCTTGGATCAGTCTGTTGCGTTGACACCATCCAGCACAGTTCGGGGCACCATTGGGTACATAGCTCCAGGTAATTATCTTGTATTTAACATTTTCAATCTCTTTTTTCGGTTCCTGTTTCTTTCTGAATAATATTTCATAGCTGAATTTGCGGCAACAGTTCCTAAACATGCACATATATCTTATTCAAATTATCTCGTGTAATGTAAATTTGGACAGAAAATGCATTTGCTACTATGACTAGCAAAGAGTCTGACGTATATGCTTATGGAGTTGTCGTGTTGGAGTTGATTACTCGAAAGAAAGCCGTAGATCCTTCATTCTGTGGGGAAATGGACATTGTTGGATCGGTGAGATCTGTCTGGAGCAGAACTGAAGAAATCGAGAAGATAGTGGATCCAAGTTTGCTTGACGAATTCATAGATTCAAGCATTATGGATCAAGTAATAGATGTGCTCTTAGTTGCTTTGAGATGTACAGAGAGAGAGCCAAGCAAAAGACCCTCAATGAGAGATGTTGTGAAGCAGCTAACACAAGCCAGATCCAATAGCAGAAGCAAAAACAACTAAGCTCCAATTGACCTTTCTGTAGTCTTTAGCATCTCTCTAGCCGACTATACCCTTTGACGTGCAAAGCAGGTCCACTAATTTAACCTGGCCGGTGGTTTTTTTGACTCTTCAGTCTTTGTAATTCATTGTGAATAAGTTTTAGTTTTGTTATTGCTGTGCGCATACTGGACTCTCTTATTTATTTTGTTGTATGTTAATGAAGTGGTTATGTTCTAGTCTTTTAATCTCTCTCTTCTTTTCTTAGATTCACCATTGCGCTTAGTCTGATTAAAATTTTGAAAGCCCTTCTCTCACAATACGGGCATTGAGGTGGCACCACCCAACAAAGAACACAAGCCTGTAGAGTTAATTAGTCTTGAGATGAGTCTTAACCTAAATTTCATTCCGTCCTACGTATCAAATATTCTTATACCCCTGTTTGACGATCATTATTTGAAAAAAATAGAGTTTTGAATAGTGATTTTTAAGAAAATGTATAGTTAAAAAGTATGAAGAAATTTTGAGTTTATGTGTTTTATTGTGTGAATATGATATTAAAATGAACATGTAGAAAAAAGAGTTCGAAAATAATGGTTATCAATTAGGGGCTATATTTTCAATAACATAAGAAATTATTAATTAAACAACAATGAAAAAGGGAGATGTAAATCAAAATAAACATGGTGAATTTAGGAATAATACGAGAAATCCACTGTGTTCCATAGGCTTAACGAACAAAACGCGTTAAAAAGGTAAGAAATTGAGAAATTCATTTACTTGGACCGCTATCCATATGAAACTATTAATGCACAAACCTAAATGGAGTCAGTGCATTGCAGAGCTATCAATTTTACATGCAAGTTAACATCATGGAGCAAAAGGAAAAATAGCTCCCTTAAAAGAAAACTGTAGATTTAAGCAGCCATGGAGTTCTGGCTAACCTCGTATAAGTAACTGCAATTTACCAATTATTTTCCGCTAGTCTTCCACTTTTTGATAGGAAAGAGAGTTACTTTTTTGTTGGGAGTGTAAGTTACAACCTCTGTTGGTCGTAACAGGGATATAGCAGCAGTCCGACATTGGTTCTTCTGTACGTTGTCGTCGGTCAAAGGTTTCAGCTCAAAGCTACCTCTTGTAAAACCTCTTGCAACCTGGTACAGCAACATGGATTGCACGGAAATGAATTATTCACACGGATAGTGAAAAAGAAGAGAAAAATGGAGCACAATGTCCAAATCGGAGATATTCATGTTTTTTTTTTAGGACCCGTTGAAATAGATAAAAAGGGGTCACCATATTACAGTAGAAATGACCAAGGTAAAAGCATATTTGGCATGGCTTAAATTATAATCTAAGTTGGTCGACATATTTTTTATCCACACATTTCATAGGCCAACACCTTACTACTACCCACTTATTATCCTAAGACCTATAGCTTATAAGCACTATCAAACAAGCACTAAAACTCACTTTTGGACTTAGCCCTAGACAATACACTATGTTATGCCAATGGTAATTCTAGAAGAAGTTATAGTAATTCTGCATACCTTTAGAAGAATCCAGACTTTGAGAGAACTACTCAAAACTGCTAGTCTTGTCCTCTTTCCTGAGGTTAAATAGTTACACATATGGCGATCAACCCTTAATATAAATCGTGGCCAGGACTTGGGGTTTTCAGGATCTGCTTTCTGGTCAGTCATTGACTGATAAAAAAAAAATGAAAAATAGAAAGATTAGGCAAAAGGAATAACCATTAATAATACAAGTGATAAAATTTGTAAAGAAAGTTGCTCCAATAACTTTTTTATCTTATATAAAGGAAATCACTCACCAGCAGCTGACAGATTTCATGTTCAATCTTGGAAAATGAGGTCTCTAAAGCTTCCACTCTCCCGGTAGCATGACAGCACGTGCATGGTTCACTGATCATAAATGTCACACTAGGTCGAACCTGTTAAGCATCATAAGGAAACATCAGGTATTGTGCAGTTACATATGCTTAGAGTTCCAGTATCGCATAAGAGTTACTCCACATTTCATTTTAATGTGGATGAAACACACTTCAATTCTTCTAATTCATGATTTAAATTTATGAAAAGAGGCAAGGTTGTAAGAACTGCTTCTCAAAACAATTAAGGGAAGTTACCTCAACACCAACCTCCAACATATATGATGAAGAAACCACAAAAACAGTTACATACCCTTTTTCGTGTTATTTCCATAAGCCCGTGCCTAGACAATTCAGAGACTTTCACAGTTGATCGGTCCCTCTCAACAGCCTTTTTAACTTCTTCATAAACCAGTCTCTTATTTTCTGGAAGGTAAAAGATTTAGTTAATAACGTAATGAAGTCTTTTTATACTTTGTTTCAAATTAAATGTCTTCCTATACTTGTTGGTTGTTTAAAGGTAATTCCAGCCGACCTAAGTAATACTCCACGACCACGCAGATATGGTACGCATTGAATAAGACAGGTAGAAAGAAAAAACTATGAACTTACTATCGTCCAACATATCAATAAAATCTACCACGATAATGCCACCAATGTCTCTCAGCCTCAATTCTCTAGCGATCTGAAATAAATGAGATATTTTAGATTTCAGACATAAAAATTCCCATAATTAACCACTACACCGAAATCCACATGAAAGAAAGCTCCAACAGTCTTCTTATGACAGACTACAACTCAGTCTACAGCATAATGCCTCTGAGAAGAGCGATATGGCATCAATTGTAGACGAAAATATACATGAAATGGGGTTGTAAAATTTATGGATATAGGTGTTGTTTAATTCTATAATCTGGTGACGAGAAATAAAATCTGAAGCACTGATCAATTAAAACTTACAACACATTTTTCCACATCTTAGTATCTCCCATCTTCACAACTGGATATTCCCAAATATTAGTTTCAATAAATTTTATCAAATTTCTGGACTAAATCCAATTATGAAGTTCATCTAATGTGTATGTGCAGCTTCCCTTTCTTTGGCAAATTACACACGCATCCTAGAAAAGTTTTTGTTTCGACTTTCGACAGAAATCAACTTTATCTGGAAAATCAATATACTTATTTCCGATGTTACTCAACCATATTTGAAATTTTGGCAACTGCATACGCCTATTTTTATAGTAATTGCAAAAAGAAGAAAGAAAAATTGAATTGTTTATAGCTAGTTTCATAAGAGTCTGGAAAATGTCAAAGCTTGCTTTCAGAGCTTAAAATTATAGCAACCATTGTCATCTATCTAAGTTGTAAAAATTATGTTGGTCAATGCCCCTATAAAATAAATCATTTGTTCCTCTGGGGTTCTCTTGTTAACATAATTGGCAACTGATCACGATCTCAGTTTTTTACCTGATGCCTTCGACCCACCAAAAATAACAGAAAAGTCACCACATTTTATTGTTTTTCTAGGTATAAAAACACTTATGCCCTCATTTTTACAGTCAAAACACTATTTCACTACACAACGCGTACATCATATATTATCTATTACTTTGTCAAAGTGGCAGTGGTGTGTAGTGTGTTTAATGCTTAAGATGTATGCTACAGAAAACATTTAATAATGTGTAGGACTACTATGGTTCGAACTCCTCTTCTAGATCTACATATGAAGAAAGTATAAAATACTGCAAAATTATCAGTACTTGATTGGCAGCTGCCAGGTTGACATCAAGAATAGCTTTCTCTTGGGAAGTTCCTTGGCCAAGCATGCAATGTCCCCCATTCACATCGATAGAGACTAATGCCTCAGTTTGTTCAATCACAAGATAACCTCCATTGTCTAGCAAAACCCTGCATAAAGGAGACACTCTTATGAACATTCACGTTAATTTTGTGACAAATCATTGAAACTAATAAATTAAAACCAATTTGACAGAAAAAAAAATTTAAGTTCGGTTGGAAAGAAGCATTTATATTGAAGTTGAATAAAAAAGGAAACCTCTTAACACTAAATGATAAATAAACAACACGGGCAAGCAATATGAAGCCTCTATGATTTAGGCTACACTCCAACAATAACAGGTTTTGCACACTTCACTTTGTGCTTTTCTCTTCAATTATAATTTTTTGGACAGATTTGTCTACCTTCATTTTCCTGGTTAAATTGTCAAACAGCTTACCCAAAGGTAAGCAATCTTCCTCATGAAAAGAAAAAAATTAAAAATTAATAAAAAGAAATGTCCAAAAATTAAGCAAAAAATAAGACCTGGGGAACACTGTAGAAAGGGGTCTAACATTGCCTTTTCAAGTCCACAGGGGAACCAGAGTGAGGAGGGACTACACAGTCTTGGTTTTCCTCGTGACAATAAATCACTTCACTTTTATGCATGCCACATCAAGTTCTAAGTATAAATGTTTTCAGAAGTTACAAAATTGAATGAAGTAACTTGTTCTATAGAAAATGTCATTTATTCTGGTTCAATTGTCTAGAAAGATACAAGGTTTAGAGCAGATATTATGCTAAGCATTCTATTTTGCACTTTCTAGCAAGTGATGTC
The DNA here is from genome assembly GCA_019097785.1 of Fraxinus excelsior. NCBI lineage: Eukaryota > Viridiplantae > Streptophyta > Magnoliopsida > Lamiales > Oleaceae > Fraxinus > Fraxinus excelsior. The sequence goes on along the minus strand of CM032629.1, from coordinate 669,010 downwards.
AGCACCAAAAGTGGAGTATCATTGTGTGTGTGTATGCGTGAGAAAGGGAGAGAGTGTAGTTTAGCATTATTCGTGAACTTATAAACACATCTATCATACAAGACATTCCACGTGGATGCAAGAAAACAAACGGAATTGCAATGAAATTTTATTAGCAGTGAAATAACATACATGAATAGGGAATTATATATATCCCTTGAAGCTTGTAAATGTCGATGTATACAAAAACATTAGTAGTTTTTCTCACCTTTTACTGAGGATGCTATTTATTTCTTCCTCAAGACCGTATTCATTGAAAAGGGGAGTTCTTTTGCTGTATAACTCAACTCTGTCACAAAGATCGGGAGCTATTTCCTGCAGATAGTTGGTGACCTACATATATAGCATAGAAGAAGTCAACATCAGAAGTATATAAGCTTCAATATGAAATAAAATTAGGAAAGATCCATTCTCGTGCATTGTCCAGTACAAATATGATACATTATCTTATTGGCCAGGACTGAGGCAAATTAATGTCACTAAATTCTCGATAATGGCTTGGCTCTACTGCCATTTACTTCTAGAGGCAAAACTCTTAATTATTGTTACGAGGTTAAAGCTAAATCAAAACCAGGAAATAATCGAGCAGACCATGCTTATAGTGAAAACTGGTCTGATATCAAATTGCAACTATCCTTGTAGATAAGATGAAAGCATGCATGCTGGTTCCGGAGGCGGAGTCTCTGTTGGCTGATGTGGGAAGGCTACTTCTCCATTTACTATATTAAAAAAAAAGAAGCAAAAACGAAACCAAGTTGCAACCCTATCAATGGAACTTTTGAGTTTCTATCTCTGGTAGTTGGCGGCTATCATACCTCATGATATGTCCTCAGAGAATCCACTACCATGTTATTTACCTGTAAACAAGACAAATATTAATAGCATAGATACATAAATGATGACAATGAACTGGTTTATGTAATGTGATGAACCTTCTCACTAAAGTAATCTTGGACGACAGAAAGTGTTTGACCCATTGCTCTATGTAACATAACGGGAACAGCTCCATCTACGCCTTCATCTGCAGCAAGAGTTGCAGATTTTGCATGTTCTACAATATTTTTCCATGTTGACAGCAAGCGTTCCAAATCCTTCTGCAACTCCTCTAATGAATGCCCAGAAGCAACTGTCCTAACAGTAAGACCAAATCCAGGAGGCTGCAAAGTTTTTGCTATAAGTCTTAAACGTGTGCGCTCAACACCAGAGATTTTCTTTGAAATTCCTATTGTATTGCAATGAGGGATCAAAAGCTGCAATTTTAGGATCACACAGAGTTAAAATACTGGCTTTTCTAGACAAATGAATCTAGATGCATGAAGCACAGAAATTAAAGTCAGGGAATACTAGATACCCAGAATCGGCTTCTAAGCTTAGGATAAGCAGTCAGTGTAGGGCCTTTCGTACCCAATCCTTCTTTAACAACTTGTACAATTATTTTAGTGCCTTTTTTAACTCGTGCCCACTTGCTTTCTTCAGTGCCTATAACCTTGTGGCTGATATCATGGTGACCACTTCTATTCAGTGCCTGGTGCCCAGCTTCACTTGACTTTTCTGAGGACCTCAGAGGCTCGGTCGCAGGTGCATGCCTGGAAACATTACCATTTACGTGTTCCTTACTGACTCCCAATACGTCAAAGTCAACACCATCGTCATGACCTCCAAACTCATCATCGATGAATTCATCCTCACTTTGCCCGTCCTCCATCTCATCTGTTTCTTCAATTTGATCTATAATGGTTTCATATTCAGTATTACCTACATTCTCTTCAAGCTTACCAAAAATAAAGTCATTTGGTTCTCTTTCATTCATATGATTCAGAAATGGGGGTAATGTGAATGGTTCCCGATTGGGGTTTATATCCATGAAAGACGGCCTAGAGCTGCCAATATCTACAAATGCACCACCCATGTGGGGGGCTAACTTTGTTACTACTCCTAGGTATACACTATCACACTGCACGTTGTTTTTCACAGGTTCTAACAGTAACTCAACCAATTTACTATTTTCCAGAATAGCAATCCTTTGCATGGTACATATGGAAGAATTGATTAATATAACTGTGGAAATAGAGTCTTCTGACGTAACATTACTTTCTTCCTCAAGCAGCTTCTCAGGTAAATGTTGATGTTGATCTCGAAGGGGTGGCTGAGTGGCCTCATCATCGACATTCTTGGCAATATCAGAAACCATCTTAGTATTAGAGCTGGCAATATGGGCTGATGATTCCCATATCCAAGGCTCCTCAACAGGATGATATGTCTCAACTAAAGCATCATGAGGATCATAATTCTTCTTAATTCCATTCACTTGAAAATCAGACTTGGAGCAGAAATCCTCATCTCTGAATTCATTCGAGAAATTTGATTTTGGAACATCATCATTAGAGCAATTCAAAATCTCTCTGTCTTTTAACCCTGCAACATGACAAGAGACTGGGGACGACTGAAATAGCCAAGGCTCCTCAATAACTTGATCTCTTATCGAAAAAGTTTCATGAGAATCTGATCTCTTTCTGACAGAACAACTCAAGAAAATTTTTGAGACTGAAGAATCACTTTTGTAACATGTCACCATCTTTTCTTCATCTGTCAAACAACTGGAAGCATTTGAGTGTTCAGCAACATATTAATGGGAAAATTGAACAGATAAGAATGTCATCAGACAAAAATTACCTGTATGGAGTGGAAATGAAAAGCTGCAAGGAATTCTTCCCCATCCAAGACTGGAATATTTTAGCTGCAGGTCTTCTTTTTGTATGAGATCTAATCCATGAATCCTTCACTACAAATTTTATATTTCTTTTACCAGGGGAATGTGCTGGGATAAAAAATTCAAGTTTAGGTCTCCACAGGACATCAGATGATGACCACATATCTTCCTTTACAAAGCAATTACACCCGATTTCCCCCATGGTGTATCTGCAAACACAGAGATCAATGACATTAGCACTTGGTAGATATATCAAGTAAATTACTGTCAACTGACAAGAATTTCAAGTTAATTCCAGCATTGCCGTACAAGTAGAAAGATATTTATCATCCTTGTCTCTTTCCTGTTAAACGGTGAGATACAACACTTGTTGCAAAAGTAGGAGCACAAATTTCATAACAACTTGTTTATCTTAAATTAAAGCAATAGTTTTTTCAAGCATCAAATCATATTACAAGACTTAGATGTATAGCCTTGTGATTTTGTTACAGATGCACAGACATCATCTTCTCTATGTTCCATAGACTAGCATGTTAAGTGGTGGACAAGAGACCAACCATCTCCCAAAGTCTGACTATATATGGAGCTACAAACTGTCGCAATCTGATGTGCCTCAAGCATTAACCATCAGTAACTGCACGTCCAAGCTTTCTGAAAAGGAAAATAAAAGAAATAAATAAAACCATGTTCCAGAACTCATTTCAGTATATACAAATTCGTTTCATAACACATTCTTTATTATAAAAGGAAACTATCTAGGCCTTTTCTTATTATTGTAATCTGTGGACACATTACCTTGCAATAACGGTGGTATTGGCTTTGTCCAAAATTCATTCAGGTGATCGTGGTAGGAAACATCTACTAAAATGATAGGCTTCTCACATAAATTATATATTCACTTTTATCCAAGGAGCCTAGAACATTGATTTACTGTGACACACTAATAGAAACAGATACATCGACTAATTGATTGAAAATCAAAACAAAATAGATTGCTGCGCCACATCAAGGAATAGCATTAAAAAAAATAAAAATCAACTGTGCGAAATGCTGACAAACAGCATCCTGAACTTGCATAGGTATGTACAAACACAGAGAATATACTTGAAATTTTAACACATTTAACCCCCCTCCCCCCCAACACACACACACACACACACACAAAAACACGCACACGTACATTATCGAATTTTTTTTACTCTGCATCATTAACGAGCATAAATTTCTAGCCAAGGAAGCTGCGAAAAACACTAATCCGTACCAGTATTGGATAAAGAAGGAAGAATTGAGTTCGGTGAGATTGTGTGTAAACAGTGTGCGCGCGCGCGTTGTAGGATGAGCAGCAGTGCTATCCTTGAACAAACGGTGTTCGGATAAAAGTGTGACTTTCCAAGTTTAGTTTCTGTATTTGGGCTTGTAAGAAGAGATGTGCCAAACAAGAAAATCAATTTAGGCCCACTACTCACTTTGTTGAATATATGGATTAATGAAAAAAATAAGTGGAAATTACACAAATCCAGGGTTTTAAAGATGCTAGTGCAAAAGTCAGGGCGGAAGTTTTTTTATTCAAACTTCAGGTATTAATTTCTTAATTAAATATTAAATATTATAAATATCGTATATAATTATAAGATATATCTTTCGTAACTGGCGGAAGTTTCCTTAATCATCTTATTTCGAATCTCCCATTAATCCATAATAACAGTTATTTCCCCCCCATCCCCCCCAACTCTCTCTCTCTCTCTCTCCAATACTCCACGTAACACCTCCAACCCCAAGTCCATGCCTCCTAAAAATCGAACCGAAATGGATTCGCCGAAGGGTACAGAAAGGCTTGGCAATGTCAAAGACACCACCGGAAGAAGAAGCAAGAGGAAGTCAGAGGAGAGCTTGGAAAAAACCCTTGTGACCGCGCGAAAGGGGTTATCGAAAAAGGTTTTTCCATTTCTTCGTGTTCGGTTACAATTTTAGTGAAGCATATGTAGGAGAATAGTTGTTTTTTAAGCCGCGATCATGCATTTGAAATGGGTGAGCAATATTCGTCTGTAATTTTTTGATTCCGATTTTGGGTACCATCACAATGGTGTTAAGGAAACTGATTGGTTTTTCAATGCGATGCCTAACATGTGTATGTATGTGCCCTTATATTATCAATAAGCATTAATGTGACCAATTTTAATGAAATATGTGACCTCATGCGAAATACTGTGACCAATGTTTTAGAAATATGTGACTTACGATTCATCATGTGACTGGTCGGTGACCTAACATGTTTCCAAGATGTCCTATGTCTGTGACTTTATGAGGCATCATATGTCCACAGTTTACCAAGTCTGTGACCTAATGAGAATTCATGGCACTACAAGATTCATCATGTGTCCAAGATGTCTGGTGTCTGGTGTCTGTGACCTCATGCTTCTCTATGTGACGACTAGTCTACAAAATGATGATGTTATTCTATATTCTTATTGTAGGTCTGCAAATTCCTTATACCGAAAAAGATGTGGTTCCCAGGAAAGATAACGACCTCAGTGAGTAAGGGTGTTCTTACCACTATTCAAACGAACTTAAGCCAAAGACAAAAGCGTATTATGAAGGGAACCTGCTTTGCACATTTCCTGGAGTGCCATGAAATTGTGATACAACCACAGTTGATTCACTACTTCCTTTTGAGGCAGGTTTATCAGTCTAATGCGGAAGAAATGTGGTTTTACGTCGCAGGCCGACATGTCAGATTTTCTATGTCCGAGTTCTGCCTGGTCACAGGACTGAGATGTTCTGGAGACAGTGACACACAAGTGTTTGAGGATAGACCATCACAGATGAAGACAAAGTACTTTGCTCAAGTAGATAGTATAACACACGAAGATCTTAAGTCAACATTTTTGTCAGCGTGCCAAATGCCGGATTTGGATCTTGTTGAAGCTCTTCCAGACAATGATATTGCGATCTTAGGAATTTTGTATTTCATTACGGCTTATCTCTTCCCTAGAGATTACAAGAAGGTGGTTGACCACTATTTGTTTGTTCTCGTTGAGGACTTCTCTGCATTGAACCGTTTCCCATGGGGGAAGTTACTATTTGATATTACTCTGAGTTCATTGATGGATGGATTGAGTAGGAAGACATCACACTACAAGCTACGAGGTTTGTTGGTAGCCTTTCAAGTATGGATCTATGAGACCTTTCCTAGTTTAGATGGAATTGTTGTGACACGGGTATCGTCGAGGATGTATCCTCGAATCAAAAGATGGACCACACAGGAGCAGCCATCTGCTACGAAGTTGGAGGGAATTGACTGCTTCACCAACCCTAAGGTAAATGTTCAGTCAATTTTTGTGAAGTCATACTTTATTGAAGTATGTGACCTGTTATATTTTATTGAAGTATGTAACTTGTTATATAGATCAAAATATGTGACCTCGAACCATCAGAAGTTGAAATATCAATGCCATACATGGATGGTGTCCACTACATCAAGCCCAATCATCCGGAGTTTTCCAGTGGATCCAGCAGTAAGAAGGGGAACATAGAGAAGTCAGCTGACCGTGATGGGACGAGTGGGAAGTCAGTGATACTGCTAACAGATAGTAGTATTGGCCAGGATCGAGTCACAGACGATGATGATGATTTTGTAGATCCTCCGCCAAGATGTCAAGAGGCATCTCCCTGTGGGAAACCCGATACTGATGAAGGCACGTCAGTTCCCCCTCGTTCCCCGAGTGAACCACAATCTGAAGGGACACAGCGTGGTGATGTAAGTCAGATATTTAGCCACATTTCGTTATTTTTAGGTCACAGGTCACTCGTTTGTGGTCACATCTATTTATTTCCAGGTCACAGACCATTCTTATAGGTCACATATCAACACATGCAGTGGCACATATACACATTTTAGGGTCACAGTTAATGGTCTGTTATTTCATGTTTTCAGGCTTTTAAGGAATTGAGTCAGCAAGTCTTTGATCTCAAGTCAAGTAATAAAGTGTTGACATTAGAGATTGATGCCATCAAGTCACAGATGTCAAACCTCAACGCTGAGCAGACAACAAAATTGGATGACATCGTCCAAGTGCAAGGACAAATAAGAAGTGATTTGATGGAAATTCGGACAAACATGCAATTTCTGTCCGAATCTGTGACGGCAATGATTTCAAGTTCAATGGATGAGATTATAAGGCGGTTTGATGAGAAAACGAGTAGTCATGCTGATGGAGCGGGTGACAAAGGAACTCAGGCTGCTGGAGGATCCAATAAGAACGAGCAGGAGATACAGAAACCAATGGTTGACAGGAAAGGGAAGGAAAAGATGTACCCGAGTGAAGATATTGGCCTTCCCTATAGTCTTGAACCACCTTCATTTGATTTGGGCATCGAATATTCACAACATGATGTTTTACATTCTGAAGACATTCAAAAGCAAGTAGATGCTGTCATTTCTGATGTGGTGACAGCAACCAAAAATGTTGCCACTGAGGTAATGACATTTTTTTGTACCATACTGGACACACAACACATCTAGGTCATATTATGTGACTCTACACAGGCTAATATGTGACTTGTGCAACAATACACAGGAATCACCTACTTCTGAACCAGCTTCTTCTTTACCAGTGAAGCGGGTTTCCAGGCCTGCGAGGATATTGCGATCTCCTTTCGTTGTAGGAGAAAAGAATTTATTCAAGCACGATGACAGTGTAGTTGTTTTTGAAAATTACAAAGATAATGTCGAAGAAGTTGATAGATCGGCATTCTTGGGCTGGTTCCAGAGAGGGTACAAGCCAAAAAGCAGGTATGTGAAGTTTGTAGCTAAGTCTGAATGTCATTCAACAACCCATGGTATCAAACAACTAAATGTTCATTGTTTGGCTTCAGGAAAAAGTTTAACGAGCAGGACGATCTAATCAAACCTGCATTCGTTATCGGTTCATTCCCAGTCGGTCACAAGACATGGTTCCACCAGCTTATAAATGAAGAGACGTCTCTAAGCAGGTCGGTATGGTAGCACTTTCCCATTCTTGATAGTCACATTCCAAACTTTAAGATTCATATAAACTTATGCGACAATGCTACCACCGTATGCGTCACACACTGGTCACAGACATTCTGTATTTCATGCAAACGTGTCACAGCGCGATCTTCATTCTCCCTATTTCCTGTCATATCTAATCTTTCCATTTTCTGTTGAATCAGCATATGGATGCATGCTTCCATTACATTTGTCAGCTGGCAAAATTTGGGAAGAAAGTGATATTTAGAGCTACGACGACAAACACTTGGTTCCAGAATAAGATTAAAGAGTTGTACCCTGCTTTTCTGGAGGATCACAATGTTCTGATGTCGGAGTCCAGCCTGACTGATGTTGTAACAGGTCACAGCATACCTCTAAGCACACCTTGGGCCGATATTGATTACGTGTTCATGCCAATCCTGCCAACCAACAAAGCTCACTGGATGCTCGGTCTGCTGGAATTCAGAAGCCATACTTTGATTGTATTCAATTCGGCTGGTAAAAGTTATCACGACTGGAGGGTCCTACAAGGTATTGAGCCATATGTGAAAATATTGCCTCAATTAATGAACAAAATGGGAATTTCAAAAAAGGACCCTGATTATGAATCCGAATGCATGAAATTGAAGGTTGTTGTCGATACTACCCTACCTCAGCAGACAAATGGGTAAGTATGTGACAAAATAATATATGTATAACTTGTAAAACGAACATACCAATGACATAATATTTTGTGTTGTTTTGCAGTCATGATTGTGGGATATTCGTTGTTTTGTATGCCTTATATATCCTCCGTGATGGCAAATGTTCCGTACCATATAAAATTGATGCCAGCAAGTGCAGTCTGGATATTGCCTCGCTCCTATACAAACACAGAGAGATCTACATGAAGAAGGCAAAGCAGGCTACACAGGAGGAGGGGATAGTTATAGAATGAATAGTGGAATTAGATTTGTAAATGAATTTTATGGATTGCAGATTGTACATTTTCATATTTTTTAATATGCTGACTTAACTCTATGGAATACAGCCACATGTTTCAGTTCATATTGTGTTGTCGGTTGTTACGTATATATTGATAACCTTTTCATGCATAGTGCATATGTGAATGTGAGTCAAGTCACAGATCAAGGTCACAGACGACTGTGAAAAGCAAGTCACAGGTTGCGAATTGAATGGATTTCCTATTCACTATTTACACCACAATGTGAAAAGCTAGTCCCAGGTCACATGCATATTTTGACTTAACATTTGTAGGTCACATATGCTTCCATTCACACTACAGGAACTCAGGTCACAGATACAGTGAGTCTATGACAAGCAGGTCACATATACGTGATTTAGATCACAGGTCACAAATACTTACTTTAAATCACAGGTCACATATATTTACTTTGCACCTCAGGTCACACAGCAAGTCACAGATTAGGGTGAGTTTGTTAGAACCAGGTCACATATATTTATTTTAAACCCCTGGTCACATAGCAAAGCATAACAAGCATTTGAGACAACCTGGTCACATATATGTCATTTCGTAATCCACACCACACTTTTAAAACACCAAATCACATTTACACAATTGAAAATGTGAACTTCGACAATTATTTCGACGTTTCTTATTCGAATAAATGTTTCATGTAAAATAATGTGACATAACATTTGCTTCATCTGTATCCTCTATTGTTTTACGATTACAGAGTAGTATTCTCCCTATCTTTTCAATGCAATGGCATCAAACTTGAGCATCTCCTGCGGTTGTGACCTTGCCCACCACAACGACCACATTTCACTTTTGGTTTCCCTTCTCTACTTGATCTCTTCCTCTTCTCAGTAGGCCTTCCAGAACTTCGTTTCTGGTCAGGAGCTAAGACAACTTCATATTGCACTTCATCAGGCACTTTCCATTCGTCTGGATTTCCAACAGGATATATAGAATCTTCATACGCATTCACATATGCATTTCTTGTGTAATAATAAGAACAATAAGCATATGGATCCCGCTTTGTATTTGCAATTACGGCCAAGGCGTGTGGGCATGGTAACAAATCGACCTGTAGCATCCTGCACGTGCAGGTTCGTTGTTCAATATCTACGACAAAGGTGGACTTTTCATCACTGACAGAAAACTCTGACTGGTTGGAAGGAAATACCTACGAGAAAGCAAAATCAAGAATGGTAGTTGTCAAGTCACAGACATGCCATTGTACGTCACAGACAGTAGTTGTTAAGTCACATACATGTCATCAGGTCACATATAACAGCAGGCACATACATGCAGCCAGACAAGTGGTATTCATAAATATCAGCAGTAAAGTAAATAAGATACCCTGAAGTTCCGTAGCTCCACACTCATTCTCCTCATCGCATTCTCATACTTGGTGGACAACGTCGTGAACGTTCCATGCGCATCGTCTCTATGTTTGCAGAACCAATTTTGTAAGGTCTGTCGCAATGACTCCAGCAAGAATACAATTGGGTAATTTTTTCCTGCCTTGGTGACCGCGTTGACCGATTCTACAATGTTTGATGTCATTGTAGAGTATCTGTTTGCCGGCATATGGATTCGTGACCACTTTTCAGGTCCAACGTCAGCCTGCAAAATGTTCACTATAAATTAATACCATATAATTGTCATGTGACCATTTCAATGCATGTGACAATGTATTCAGATGCATTCCAATACCAGGTATCCACGAATCTTCTCGTTCATTGTGTCCAACCGTCTCATGTCATATTCAAAATCTTCCAACGTGTAAGCGCGGACAGCTGAGTTGAAAGCATGTGTAATATTCTGTCCTGATTTTTCATAGTATGACTTCAAATTTTGCAACAAATGATACGAGCAAATACCATGATATGTGCTCGGATAAACATGCTCTATTGCATTCTTTATACTAGTATGACGATCTGACACAAAACACATTCCTTCTCTGTGACCATATGCCTTTTTCAAGTTCATCGAAAAACCATCTCCAAGATTTGTCGTTCTCATTATCCCCAATTCCAAAAGCAAGAACGAATATGTTGTTATTTGCATCCTGTGTGCAGGCTATGAAAAGGGTACCGCCGTAGTAACCATTCGAGTACGTACCGTCGACCACGATTACATGCCGACAATGCTTCCATCCACGTATTGATGCACCAAGTGCCATAAAACAATACTTGAATCTACTTTGACTATCAATCTCCAACTCTGTGACTGTACCAGGATTCTTTTGTCGGAGCACGTGGAAAAAGCTAGGTATCTTACCAAAAGAATCGGTAGGATCACCCCTAACTATTTTTAAGGTATGCTCGCGGGATCTCCATGCTTTCGAATAATTCAAATAAACACCATAAGTGTGCAACATATCACTGCATATATCCTTCGGTGTGTATATCGTACTGGATGATGTGTACTTATACTTGATGCTAGAAGACACAACTGCAGTTGA